>CAUYSK010064066.1:0-12571 GCA_963575035.1 Avahi laniger | reverse complement strand
ATTATATTTTATTATTATTGTTAATCTCTTACTGTGCCTGATTTATAAATTAGACTTTATCACAGGAATGTATGTATAGGAAAAAACATAGTATATAAAGGATTTGATACTATCTGAGGTTTCCAGCATCCACTGAGGGTCTTGAAACATATCCCGTGCAGATAAGGGAGGACTGCTGTGTTCAGATGCTTTCATTTCTCTGGTTACCATATTATCTCCCCTTCTTTATATAGGTCCCTCTTGAAATCTGCTTTCCCCTATGAGATGACTCTGCTTTCTTCACTAAAAAGCAGTAATTTTATTGACACCTTTGATTGAACATTATTTACATTTTAATTCATCCTCTGCTGCCTCTTTCTGCCTCTCCCCATCCCCCTCCTCTTTTTCCCCCTCCTGCCCCTTCCTTGTCCTCTTCCTCTTCTTTCTCATTTTTTTTATTTTCCTAATTCAAAAAATTTGTCTCCTAAGTTTCAAATGCCCAGGGTAGATGCTCTTTGGGGCCCAGCACCACCTTGCATGGTCCCCGCATTGTGCGAACCTCTGTGGTTCCTCAGGTGCGACGTGGGCACATAATGCTTAGTGCCCCAAAGTGAATCTCTCTGCATACCATGTAAGTGTACATACAGTTCTTAACTGGGCAATAATCTGAACCGCTCATATTGTGGCAGCGGGAGAGCATCATACGAAACAAAAATCATTACATATTTTGACAGAAATCCATCAGTCATTTTAGCAGGTTGTTGGTGGAAATAGTGGAATTCTGGTTAAGTGGGATTTGCAGATAATTAAAGGGTAACATTAGAATACAACTTTTAATCATTTTGGTTGAAAATTTCTTAAATATATTTACAGTTCCCTGCTGTAATAAACTTAGGGAATAAAATTTAAACTGTTGGCAATGATTGTCTTAAGACAGTCTGTTATTGTCTGCCATAATGTGGTGATTGAGGTATTCTGAACTCTTTGCCACTGCATTAAAAATTATTATTCTAGAGGTGTTTCTTTTCTCCCTCTTGGTTGTTTTCATTCTGCTGCACTGTTTTACCTTTACCGTCACTAGATTACTTCCCATCATATCTATTATCCCTTCTAATTTTTAATCACAGTTTCTGATGGTCTCCGAATGTTTTTTATTTGTTTTTATAACTCTCATTCTCGTGTGGGCTTGAGTGCCCATGGAATTTAGCTTTTGAGTCATTATCCTATAAGAAGTTGTATTTCTTTTATTTGGTGAATCATCTTTATTTTACTTTGTTGACACTTTTGCTGTTTCTCTATGTTCTTAGTGGTATTTTCATTTTCTTTGAGATGGGAAACTTTTTCTGTAAAGGATGAAATAGTAAATATTTTAGGCTTTGTAGGCTCTATAGGCTCTGTTTCAAATCAACTGTTGCAATGTGTAAATAACAATAGATAATACGTAAATGATAGGTCTGCGTTACAATAAAATTTTATTTACAAAAACAGATATCAGGCATGATTTGGCCAGTGGGCCATTGGTTGCTGACTTCTTGTTTTAAATGGATTTCCACTCTTCTGGAATAACTGAGAATGCCAGATGTCCTAACTCAGGGAAAGTTGGAGCATTTTTATGTCTGCGGTGACAATCTAATAACATTTAATATTTTTATATTTTTATTGTAGATATAATAAACCCATGTTTTTGTTGCAGAAAAGAATATGTATAATGTAGTTGCTACTTTACAGGGCTGACAACTTTTACTTTTTAAAAAGAGTTTAAATTTATTTAGTTTATTTTTTTGGTTTGTTTTAGACTTCTGAAAAGGAAATAATAAGTAAGGAACAAGGTAATGTAAAAGCACAGGGGGCCTCGGATGTTGTTCTTTACAAAATTGACGTCCCTGCCAATAGATATGATCTCTTGTGCCTGGAAGGATTGGTTCGAGGACTTCAGGTCTTCAAAGAAAGGTAAGGAAATATGTTCATTAAATACTTTGCTAAGCTGGATTTTTTTTCTTTTCTTGTCATTATCAGCAACCATATTTAACTTCCTAGAAAAAAACCTCATACAGGAACACAGCTTTAGGTCTGCATAGAGTGATGATTTGAGGATAAGATTCATGTGGATTGTACCCATTTGAAAATTTACCTGAATATTGAAGCCATAGCCTGTCATTTTGGGAGCATTTGAAACTGGTGGTTAATGATTTTATGGCTTCTTAAAAAGTTCTTTGCATGATTTCCCTCAGTAACCTAATTGAAATAGGTAATTAATTCAATGGATTTGTTCAAGGTTGAGAGGAAAAGTAGAGATAGCAATACTTTATATGCTTTTACCTTAAGAATTCTAAAGAAGCTCAAGAGTGGAGCTTCCTAAGTGGAAAACTGAAGATCTTACTATGGCTGTATGATCTTGAGCAAGTTAATTGGCCTCTCCTAATCTATAAAGAAGATTTTTAAGACCCCTTCCAACTCTTCATGTAATAAATACAGAAGATAATGAATATATAAAGTGGGAAAGTGGTGAACAAAATAACAACTATCAAAAATAATTATTTTTGTTTTTGATTACTTATACATTATCTGGTCAATTGCAAAAGAATAAGAGCTTCTGGTTTACTGGCTACATTCTGAAATTATAACGCTTAAGATGAGTGATGGGTGTTGGTGAAATGATAACTGTTGGACATTTGGTTAAGGATGGTTAAAATTTTGGAGTTGACCCAGTTGTTTTCCTGCATGACAATCAGATGATTATATTTGAGGATCAAGCATAACTCCTTGGAGTGTGTTTCCTAAAACTGCCGTATTGGAATCTGTATTTTGAACAGGCACCTCATTGTGAATTTTATGATCAGATGGAATTAGGAATGCCACTTAAAATCTTTGCAACTTAAAGTGGACCAGCAACATCTGGATTACCTGAGATCTTATTAGAAATGCAGAATCTTAGCCTCCACCCAACACCTATTGAGTCAGAATCCATGGTTTAACAAACGCCACAGTTGACTGAAGTTTGAGAACCACTGCCTTAAAACAGTAGTTCCCAACTTCTCTTGATGATAAGAATTTGCTGGAGATGTCTTAAAATATACCATTTGCCAAGCCTTTGTCTTGACTTTTTTGATTCAGTAGGTCCAGATGGAACCAGGGAATCTGTATTTTTAATAAACCCTATTTTTTCTTAGAAGCTCAGAATCTTATGGTTGGAATGAAACTTAAAGGTTATCTAATGCAGCCCCTCAGCTTATGTTTAAATGCCCCTTAAACCATTGGTTAATTAATGGCTTTGTAGTCTCTGCTGAGACTCCAATGATAGGAAACACATGATGATGAAACATCCTATACCATTTTTGGACAACTTTAAATGTTAGAAAGTTTGTTAGTTTTTGTTTTTTAAAAATATTCAGCCCAAATTTGACTTGTTGTAACTCAACCCATTGTTCTAATTCTGTTCATTTTGTATGCTTCCTATATACAGCAGAGTATAATTTATTTATCAAATGTTTTGATTAATTATGAGTAAGTTCATTTTAATATTATTTTAGGATAAAGGCTCCAGTGTATAAACGCCTAATGCCTAATGGAAAAATCCAGAAATTGATTATCACAGAGGAGGTAATAAGAATAAATTCTTACTTTCCTTTTGAAAAAAATCTCTTTTGTGTATGTGTTTGTATATATACATATATATACATACATATATATATATAGTGGGGAGGAAAAAGAAACAAAGTAGACCCTTCTGCCAAGTGTGATTTTCTTTGATAATTTGCTAAAGTAGGCATATATTTAACCTCTAGCTCTTAAAAATTGTCAGTTTTTTTTACCAAGAAATGAAAGGGGACAAAACATCTGTTTTTCATAAATCATTCTGGAAAATAATATCCAAATATTTATTTATTTATTTTCTTGAGACAGAGTCTTGCTCTGTTGCCCAGGCTAGAATGCTGGTGCGTCAGCCTAGCTCACAGCAACCTCAAACTCCTGGGCTCAAGCAATCCTTCTGCCTCAGCCTCCCGAGTAGCTGGGACTACAGGCATGTGCCACCATGCCCAACTAATTTTTTCTATATGTAATTTTAGTTGTCCAGCTAATTTCTTTCTATTTTTAGTAGAGACAGGGTCTCACTCTTGCTCAGGCTGGTCTTGAACTCCTGACCTTGAGTGATCCTCCTGCCTTGGCTCCCAGAGTGCTAGATTACAGGCGTGAGCCACCATGCTGGGCCCAAATACTTATTTATTGTAAAGCACATTTGAGTTATAATTGTTTAAACTGTAGTAGATTAGTAAAATTTCCAAAGATAAACTTTTTTGAGGATTATTTTAGTAAAAATGTGAACTATGAATAAACTAAAGATTGTTTTTTTCTCAATTATTTAGTACATTTTCAGAAATCTTATTAAAATGTAAACTCCATGAAGGTAGTGACCTTGTCTCTTATTCATCACTTAATTTTATTACTTGTTATTGAATAAATTAATATATACTTGTTTGAATGAAAATTTACGACAGTGTCAAGAGTGCAGCTGCCTTTCTATAACAAGATGTTATTACAAAGAAAAGCGTGTTTACTATCTCTATAATTGTGAATTTCAGACAGCTAAAGTACGCCCTTTTGCTGTAGCAGCAGTTCTCCGAAATATAAAGTTTACTAAAGATCGATATGACAGCTTCATTGAACTTCAAGAGAAATTACATCAGAACATTTGCAGGTTTGTAATTGCATCTTCTCATGTTCTTTTCTCCTTGCCTTCCCCTCTTCCGTCCCCTTCCTTCTCCTTTCCATCCCTTTCTCTCTCTTCTTCTTCTTACCCCTTCTTCCTTCCCTCCCCCATCCATCTCTCCTTCTTTTCTTCTCTGCAGACTTTTTCAAAACATTTCTAAATTAATAAGATGTGACAGTAATAAGACTTTAACTTTTCTTTACCAGGCAGATAAATGTTACTGCTTACAGATGGTATATGCATGGAGAAACAGGAGATCTATTTTGAATACTATATAGAGAAGAATTTTCTAGAGACTTCTCTCTCTTTTTTTTTTTTTTTGGTTCAAATCAGTAGTGGATTATACTAAGTAATTTGGTAATTTGAAGTATGTTTCATTTTAAGAATGAAAATAAAATTTTGGCTTGATCTTTTGAATGAATATAATTATAGACTGACAAAATTGTAAATAACTGAATTTTCCTTATTCTGTCTTTACATTACTGTGCATCATTTCCTGCATAGCTCCCTTTAGTGCAGTGGTCTTCAAACCTACATATTAATAATCCCTGAGCACCTAAATGTCAAGGAAGTTCCAATAGGAATCCTTGAACTAATTGTAGTATTTCAGAAATCCTAATGGCAACTATATATTTACTGATGATCAGAAACCTCAGGCTTTAGCTAACATAAAATTTCTTTGTGTTGGTCCTGAAATATATCAACATAAGTTATCTCATGTTGATCCAAAGGTATGATTGACAGTTATATATATGTCTTGAATAAAAATAGAAAAAATAATTTTTATTTTTTATTTTTATTTTTTTGAGACAGGATCTCACTGTTGCCCAGGCTAGAATGCAGTGGCGTCATCATAGCTCAGTGCAATCTCAAACTTCTGGGTTCGAGTGATCCTCTTGTCTTAGCCTCCTAAGTAGCTGAGACTATAGGAGTGCTGTTTATCTGCCACACCCAGATAATATTTTTTTTTTTTTTGTAGAGACAGGATCTTGCTGTGTTGCTCTGTCTAGTCTTCAACTCCTGGTCTCAAGCGATCCTCCTGCCTTGACCTCCCAAAGTGCTGGGATTATAGGCATGAGCCACTGAGCCCTGTCAGAATTTTTACTTTTTAGTAATTGTAGTTTAATAACTGTAGAGGCTAGGAGGAGATTCTGTGTATGGAATGAGCTCGAATAGAGGGAGAACTCTGGACATTTTCTTCTGTGGTGAAAAATGTTTAAAAATAAAAATCACCTGTGGTTACGCTTATGAGGTCTCTTTTTCCTGAAACATCTCTGCTCAGTAGAACATGTTTTTCAGATTCCAAATAACATTTGTTCCCAGTCCTTATACATATAAAGAGTCTATGTTGGCCTGCTATTATGTCATTATTAAATAAAATAGTACAAATTTAGTCCGGGTGTGGGCGCTGACACCTGTAATCCTAGCACTCTGGGAGACCTAGGTGGGAGGATTGTTTGAACTCAGGAATTCAAGACAAGTCTGAGCAAAAGCAAGACTCTGTCTCTATCAAAAATAGAAAAATTAAAGACCAGGCGCGGTGGCTCACGCCTGTAATCCTAGCACTCTGGGAGGCCGAGGCAGGCGGATTGTTTGAGCTCAGGAGTTGGAGACCAGCCTGAGCCTGAGAAAGAGCGAGACCCCGTCTCTACCAAAAATAGAAAGAAATTAATTGGACAGCTAAAAATATATATAGAAAAAATTAGCCAGGCATGGTGGTGCATGCCTGTAGTCCCAGCTACTTGGGAGGCTGAGGCAGTAGGATTGCTTGAGCCCAAGAGTCTGAGGTTGCTGTGAGCTAGGCTGACGCCACGGCACTCTAGCCTGGGCAACACAGTGAGACTCTGTTTCAAAAAAAAAAAAATAGAAAAATTAACCTGTAGTCCCAGCTGCATGGGAGGCTGAGGCAGGAGGATTGCTTGAGCCCAGGAGTTGGAGGTTGCAGTGAGCCATGATGACACCACCGTGCTTTACTTAGGGAGACAGAATGAGACTCTGTCTCAAAAAATACAAATTTAAATATAATTTCAAAATTAAGGATAAGATTATGATTTCTGACAAGGATAGGTATAACTAGTAAGTGGTTGAGCCAGATCATCTATTCTGGACATACTTTATTTAAATCTGTTTTAATCTAAGTCAGAAGACATTTCCTCAATTAATTCAACTTTAAGCTCTGTTTTATTTGGTATTTCTGGAGATCATGAGCTTTCTCTTTTTCTTTTTTTTGCCAGGATCTCGTTCTGTTTCCTCATCTAGAGTGCAGTAGCGTGTTGGTAGCTTATTGCACTCTCAAACTGCTGGGTTCAAGCAATCCTCCTATCTCAGCTTTCCTAGTAGGTGGGATTACAGCAATGTGCCACCACACCCAGCTACTTTTTCTAATTTTTTGTAGAGATAGGGTCTGACTCTTGCTCAGGCTGGTCTTGAACTCCTGACCTCAAGCCATCCTCTCGCCTCAGCTTCCTGCTCGGCCTCTCAAACTGTTAGGATTACAGGTGTGAGCCGCTGTGCCCAGCCTCATGAGCTTTTTCTAAGGGGAAGAATAGAACATGTCTTAATACTTTGGTGTGCCAGAGTCCTTTCCTGTCAGTAAATCCTAATTAATATTTTTAGTGAGCTTTGGAAATTTATGTTTTTCAAGGAAAATATCAATTTGTCTAAGCTATTACATTCATTGGCAAGAAGTTCATCACCTTTGCTTATTATCCTTCTAATATTTGTGGTATCTGTAGTGTCGTCACCTCTTTCATTCCTGTATCTTCTCTTTTTTCCCCCTTGATCAATGTGGCTAGAGGTTTATCAATTTTATTGATCGTTCAAAGAACTGTTTTTGGTTTCATTGGTTTCTCTGTATTTTTTTTGATTGATAAAACTGTGCTCTTTATAGGGCTAGTGAGCCCCCACTGCTAAGGCAAGACCCTTGCGCCTGCTCTATCCGTTGCCACACGGACAATGCCGTTTTCAGTCTGTATGAGCATGAGCACCATTCTGTCTAATTGTCTTGGGTGGTTCTTTCCCTGGCCTTTGGTAGTTTCCTCACTTGCATGTATGGATCAGTACTCAGCTCAACAATACTTCAGGGAGACCCTCTGCATATCTCTAGAATTCTCTCTCTGTGTAGCTCTCTGCTGCTCCCCAGTACTCCGAATGTCTTGGCCTCCCTAGACTCTCATCTTGTCTCTTGCACTGGGCTCCAGCTGGGTCTCCTTTCCTGCCCTGCAGTCATATATTTTGCACTTTTTTGGGTTGTTTCAGAACAGAGTAAATTTAGTCTCTGTTACTCTATCTTGGCTGGAAGTGCCTGTGAATCTTTTACTTCAGTTATTTCACTTTCCATCTCTAGAATCCATTTGGTTCCTTTTTTACAGTTTCTCTTTTTCTGCTGTTTGCTCATCTATTCATTATGTGTACATTTTCCCTGTAAATCTTAAACTTTTTTTGTAGTGGCAGCTTTAAAATCTGGCAGGAATGTCAAAATTCGGGACATGTTAGTGTTGGTTTCTATGGACTGGTTTTGGCTGGAGTATGAGTCAGATTTTCATGTTTCTTCTCATGGCCACTGCCTTTGATGGGTATAGGATATTAGAGAAGACCCATTTGATTTTGTTACATTTCTCTGAAGAGTGGTTTTTGTTCTTGTGGGCAAAGACTCTTGAATGCTTGGCTAGATTCAGACTCTAAACATTTGTCTAGACTAGATCTCTGTAGGTGGCAGCAGCTCAATTTTCTCCTCAATTGTTTTTGCTTTCAGTTGCTGCTTTTTTTATGGAAAGGGGAATTTGAAATTTTTACCATTATGTTAGATAAAATCTTGATTTCTGACTATTTTTATCTTTATTTGGAATGTTAATCTTTTTTCTATACATATGTCGTATACCTTTTTCTATCAGTGTATATTTTGTCTTTTGACATTTGGAATCTTTTGAATACGTAAGGTTTTCAATTTGAATATAATTAATTTTATCAGTTTTCTTATATAACTTTTGGGTTTTGTGACCTACTTAAGAAGTGGTGTCCTACTCAGCAATTTTAAGCATTTTTCCTATATTTTCTTTGAATAATCTTAAAGGTGTTTTATTGTATGTCTGCATGTATGTTTGTCTTTTGTTTTTTAAAATGCTCAGCTCTTTGTTTTATCTAGAATTTATTTTTTTGTGATTGGTTTGAAGTTGAAATTTTAATGATGTTTTGAAGTACAGTTTTAAGATTAAGGGAGTAATGTTAACATCTACGAAAACACTTTCTTACCTGTGGATTTTGTCAATTGTTAATTTATTTAAATCCGTTGAAGCATTTATATTTCATCCTATGATAGTTCTAGATTTATTATCTTCTATAAGCATTTGAATAAAGTCAAACTTCCTTTTTACTTGTCAGCAGTTCTGTTCAATCATATTTATTAAATTTCTAGTTCACCAGTCTTGGTGGTTGAGCATAATTTAATATCATGCATTTTATGTGCACATACACTTTAAAACTATTTTAAGGAATCTTAAGAATGCAAATTTTGACCAAATTTCTCTTTTTAAATTGGTTATTAGAAAGCTTAGAGCCAAATTTGTGACCCTCCCTGGTAAAACTTAGCCTTTTATATTCTAATTTAGAGTTAATATTTCCTGGCTCTGTTAAATATCCCTACTCCTATTTTGTAGCTTACTGTAAATTCCTGAAATTATCTTAAATCCTTTGTGGATAAACTGTAGAACAACTGACATAAATAGCTTTTGAACTTTCCTAATACATTAAACTTTAAATGTAATTCATAGCTCTTAAATTTTTTCCATTACTAAAATAATACAGCTATGTGACAGAAAATTTAGGAAAATACAGAAAAGCCCCAAACACAGCAATTTGGTAGCTTATTTTAATTTTTGTTAGTTTATTTTAATTTAATCAAAAATCTATGTTTATTTGAGGATACCAAGAAGAAATAGGTTAAAAGAAGGTAAAGGAAATGCTGACTTTGAAGATACTCTAGTAACAGTACTTGGGAAGCATAATGGCAAGGAATTTTCTTCAGCTTCTGAAATAATGTTCTAAGTAGCTTTATAATTTTTCACTACTTTTAATGGTTGTGAGAATTTATTCATTATACTTCACTAAAGATGACATATAGTAGCAATAGGTTGTTTTAGGAAAGTGTCCAAAATAATTTTTAAAAACGTGTAGTCTGTCCAGGTGAGGTGGCTCACGCCTTTGTAGTACTTTGGGAGGCCAAGACTGGAGGATGGCTTGAGGCCAGGAGTTCAAGACCAGCCTGAACAACAAGCAAGGCCCCCATCTCTATAAAAAATAAAAAAATTAACTGGGTGCACACCTACAGTCGCAGGTACTCATAAGGCTGAGGCAGAAGGATCACCTGAACCCAGGAGTTGAAGGTTGCAGTGAGCTATGATGATGCCACTGCATTCTAGCTCAGGGCAACACAGTGAGACTCTGTCTAAAAAAAAAAAAAAATTAGTCTACATTATCTTTAGAATTTCTGCTTTGGAATATTCAGATCTCTTTCTCTCCTTCTCTTCCTTTTCATTCTTCCTTCTTCTCTCCCCCCTGCCTCTCAACAATTAGGAAAAGAGCATTGGTTGCTATTGGTACCCATGATTTGGACACTTTGTCAGGCCCATTTACTTATACTGCAAAACGTCCTTCAGATATCAAATTCAAACCTCTAAATAAGACCAAGGAGTATACAGCCTGTGAACTGATGAACATGTACAAGGTAAATATTCTTTTTTATCATACAATAACTTTGTAAAAGTTATAAATTTCTTCATGGTCAAGTCTCGGAATTAAGGAAATCTAATGAGTACTTTTTAAAAAATAGTGGCATCTGAGCTCCAACCCAGAAGTACTGATTCATTTGATTTAGAATGGGGCCTGGACATAGTTCTGTTTTGCTTATTGTTACTTTTTTAACCTCTGGGATGATTTTAATGTACTGCTTGGATTGAGAACCACTGAGGTAGACCATACCACAATGTAGTCTTTATGTTTTGGTGTAATTGAAACTAATGCAATCATAAGGAACAGTAAGTTTTAGATAGTTTTTTTGTGGGAAATGCTGTTATAGACTGTCTCCCTCCCATTATTAGCATTTTAGAGTACAACTGTGAAAATGAATTCGGTAATTATTTAAAATTACATATAACACATAGAAATAGTGGGTATTTTGGGAAAAGCAGCTGTTATTTTTGGTTTGATTTGCAAGTGATTTCCTCCTATTTATCTAAATAGTTTTGTGACGGTTTGTGTTTTGTTTGAGATGTTTTGGGTACATCCATTCAAATCTGTTTTCACTCTTGAAAAATTACTAAGTTGTGTTCTCATCTCTTCCCAGTAGAAGATGAGGTTGTACAAGGATGTTGAGATAGAAATTTATGTCAGAAAATCTTATAAATTTAGAGCTTTCTGTAATTTGGGACTTTTAGTGTTTTTCCCTTTTTTTAATATTAGGTTGTATGTAAACTAATTATAGTGATAGAAATAAAAAACTGATTTTATTTGACTTAATTTTTTTCCAGACTGACAACCACCTTAAACATTATTTACATATCATTGAAAATAAACCCTTGTACCCAGTTATCTATGATAGCAATGGTGTCCTTCTTTCAATGCCTCCGATCATCAATGGTGAGTTATTTTATAAGCATCCTGAATTTTTGCTATTCCATCTTATTCTTCAGTATTTCTGTAGAATTCTCAATGGACTTGGCTGAATCAAATCAAATAAATTTTAATCTGAGAATCTCAGGTCTTTTGTAGATTTTAATAGTTTTTTTCATTTATTCAACATTTTACTGGTGATTTTTATGTAATTTATATGTTTATAAATATTTGTACGCTTATAAATATTTCCTAATGCCAATCTTTGATTTCTGTTCCGTACCTCCAAAGGGATTCGATGTCTTGGTTTAGCAGGTGCTTCACTTGATTAAATTCAGAGTCAAACTCTAACCTCTGTCTTGCTGTAGTTTTATTGTTAAACTGAAACCTTTCATCTAAATTTTCCCTTTAATTTCTTTCCGAAGGCTATTTTTATGAGGCAATTTGAATGTAGTTACAAAATTTGATGATGTCTAAGCCATAGATGTTTGCCTTTCTGGAGGTGAGAAGGAGGCTTAGCTGATTTCCGATGGGAAGGAGAAGCTTCTCAGAAATCTGGAGATCTTGGACTATAGTAGTTACAGCAGTTAAGAACATGGGTTGACGAAACCTAGGCCCAAATCTTTCTTTTTTTTTTATTTTATTTTTTTATTATTCCAAGGTATTGTGAAGGTACAAACATTCTAGTTACACTTTATGTCTTTGCCTCACCCAAATGCAGGTTAAAGGCGTTCCCTTCCCTCCCTTTAGTGCTCCCCGTGTCCTTAAGTTGTAGATTTGTCCCCCCCATCCCCCTAATCCCTGGAGAGTATTTCTGCCATGTGATCACCCTAGTGTTGATCAGTTAGTATACAATTTGATGGCGAGTACAAATGGATCCCGTTCTTCTGCTCTTGTGGTGCCTCACTTTGGATGATGGGCCTAAGTTTAGTCCAGGAAAGTGTAAGAGGTACTAGATCGTCGTCATTTCTTATGATTGAGTAATATTCCATTATAAACATATACCAAATTTTAGTAATCCACTCATGGATTGACAGGCACTTGGGTTGTTTCCACATTCTTGCAATAGTGAATTGTGCTGCCATGAACATTCGAGTGCAGATGTCTTTATAGTAGAATGTTTTGTGCTCTTTTAGGTAGATGCCTAATAGCGCTATTGCTGGATCGAATGGTATTTCTATTTTTAGCTCTCTGAGGTATCTCCAAATTCTTTTCCACAGAGGTTGCACTAATTTGCAATCTTAATATCTTAATTTCCTTTACATAGGATGTGTGGAT
>CAUYSK010064065.1:0-32881 GCA_963575035.1 Avahi laniger | reverse complement strand
GACAACATTCCTTATGATCTAGGACCATGTCAATCCAATGAGAGAATCCAGATGCTAAACCAGAATTAAGTTGCAGTCTTCCAGGCCCCATGTTGGTTAGGCTGCCATCTGGAGGGTGTACCAACCAGGCTGGCCTGGAGTTGCTAGAAGGGGAAAGAAAGATGCATCATGCCCAGGAATGATCAGAGAGAAATCTCACACTTTCCAATTAAGTCTATATGACTGTCCATTCCTTTTGTCCTGATTATTATCCAGAAAATGACCAAGAGGAGATGATCTCATTCTGGGGACAGCTGCATTCAGTGACCAAACTGCCTTACTAAACATTGTGAAGCAGGAGAAGGTGAGAGAGAGTCAGAAATTTTGGGGAGTTAAAAAAACATTTTTTTTGTTTGTTTTTTTTTTGAGGTAGTGCTTAGCTCTGTCATCTGGGCTAAAGTATAGTGACATCATCATAGCTCACTGCAACATCCAACTCCCAGGCTCAAGCAATCCTCCTGGCTTAGCCTCCTGATTAGCTGGGACTACAGGCATGTGCCACCACACCTGGATAATTTCTTAAAAATTTTGTAATGACAGCATCTCACTATGTTGCCCAGGCTGGTCTCAAACTCCTGGCCTCAAGTGATCTTGCCACCTCAGCCTCCCAAAGTACTGGGATTATAGGCATGGGCCATCATGCACAGCTTGAGTAAATTTTTGAGGCCATTTCGTTGCTAAACACCAAATGTCTGTGGATAGTAGGGAGCGTGAAAGGTCAATCGAATATCTGAATGTTAGTAGCTGAGACCAGGGTAGAGGAGGAGGGAGGGATTGGAGCAAAGGGGAGCAAGTAAAGCTTTACATTTACTCTCAGTTTCAAACAGTGTGGTGGCTTTTCATGGCTCAGTTAAGCGAAGTTGCAGTGCTTGTGGCTGGTCCAGTGCTTTATGTCGGGCTGTCAACGAAAAAAGACCAAACTCTGTAAAATAATTTTAAAGAGATTTACTCTGAGCCAAATTTGAGGACCGTGACCCGGAGCCATGCCCAAGAGGCCTTGAGCAGTGGACTTGGTATGGCTGGGTTACAGTTTGGTTTTATACGTTTCAGGGAATCAGGGGTTACAGGTAAAGTCATAAATCAATACGTGGGAGGCATACATTGGTTTGGCCCGAAAAGGTGGGCCATCTCGAAGTGGGGACTTATAGGTGGGTTTAAAGATTCTTTGGCTTGTAATTGGTTAAAGACATGAAGCTTTGTCTAAAGGCTTGGAATGTTTCAACATAAGGAGCTGTTTATCAGAGCTAAGCCACCTGCAGGTTTGTCTTGCATACCCTCAGGCCTATTAATGGGTTATAAAGGATGTCCCCAAGAAGGGAGGGGGGCATGATAAGGCATGTCTGACCTCCTTCCTTCTGGCAGGCAATTTAGTTTTAGGTTATTCCTTTGGTCACGATGGGGTCCGTTTTAGTCAGCCGGTGGGGAGTGAACCTTAAAATTTTATTTTAGTTCACAGGGTGATAAGATACTCAAGCCTGGTATCATCTATTTCAGCCTCAGGGACCCTTTGAATCAGAGCCACAGCCACATTGTTCTCTTGTTATCTCACCAGCTTCATCTCATTTTTCTGGCTTGGGCTTGACTGGTACAGAAGCAATGTTTTTAAGCAGTCCACCTTAATGTGGGCCATATGCTGCCCTACTATCAAAATAACGTCTCTTGAGGTTTTTACCTACTTCCAACACAAGTTTTCCAGGGCTACAGAATTGACCACAAGAATTAATCTAGAATTCTTTGGGTCAGTTTTTCATTCTTCAGTGGGTCACCTGCATCAGCATTGTAAACCCAGTCCTAGGTAATAATAGTTCAAATATTAGTCAATAACTCATCTATGGCTTCCCATGGGAGTTTGTCTCAGGGAAATCTCACCAAAAGAGCGAAAGCTCCATTGTAGTAGCCGAGATTCCCTGCCAAAAAACCCTGAGACATTTTACTCTTGGATGAATGGATCTAGGGTTGGCGTGATAAGACCATAGGAGTGACTGAGCCACAAATGGTCCATTCTTCCAAAATGGGGCAAAACATTCAGCCCCCTCAGGATGAATATCAGTGCTAGTTGCTATAGTGGAGCAGGCCTGAAGCCGACTGCCAGGTGGATGAGGAGGTCCCCCTGCCCAGAGGACAGTTAGTAACATCCAGGACGCTGTTGTATGCAGCTGACTTCGAACACACTTCCTAGTACTCAGCCTGAAACTCTTTAATTCTCCCTCTTAGTTGACAAAAATAAGTAAAGAACCATTTAATGCCTAATTGATCAAAAAATTTGGCCAACATGTTCACTACTGATCACCAGGGGCTTCCCACAAAAACTGTTAATTGACCTGTGATGCTCTTATCCTTCCTCTTTCACATATCAGCCCACACCCCACCGTGGTCACCAAGATTGTCAAAACCGTGAAGCGTCTGAGATTTCGCCATACTTATAATCTAAGTTACTGTGCCACAGTTTCAGGGATGCTGGCAGAAGACACAAGACTCCTGGATCATAGACAAATCACTGACAGCAAAGTAGTAGTCAGATATTGGCTTTTGTAGAAGTTAGTTCCCACAGGACAACGCAAAGAGGGCAAGATGACAACTGTATGCACAGCAGATTGTGTGACAAGAAAGATACCCTGAGTTTAGGAAACCCAAACCTTTTATAATGGACAAAAAGCAAACATATACCTTTGTTCCAGATGGAGACACTATCTCTGTCTTCCAAAGTAGTTTGTTATACAAACATCCTGAAAAAGATAGTCCATAACAAAGGTAGTCAGTCATTGTGCTTGTAAGATGTGTGGGAATATGAGAGACTCATGGAAAATTGTCTCCTAACGGTGAGTTTTAGCAACTGCTAAAAGCTGTATTCCTCATAAAGCTCTCGTGAGACACAGTTTATTTTGCATCCTAGTTCATCACAGATTGGAGATGTGATATTTGTAGATGAAACAAAGCCAGTAACAGTGGCAATGGGTGGGGAGGCTTTAATATAGAGAGGCAGCAGGTATTTGAAGATTTATTAGTTAGAAGGGTTTTTGGTGGCAAATGACAGAAGCCTCTTTTGGTTAACATAAGTGAAAATAACATTTATTACAGAGTTATGGAATAGCTCAGAGAAATAAAAACAAAGTTGGACATTGGGTCTTTTTTTTTTTTTTTTTGAAATAGTGTCTTGCTCTGTTGCCTGGGCTAGAGTGTAGTGGTGTCATCATAGCTCACTACAACCTCAAACTCCTGGGCTCAGGAGATCCTCCTGCCTTAGCCTCCCAAGTAGCTGGGGCTACGGGTGTGCACCACCATGCCCGGCTAATCAAAAAAAATTTTTCTTTGAGAGACAAGGTCTCACTGTGTTGCTCAGGCTGGTCTCAAACTCCTGGTCTCAAGTGATCCTCCCACCTTGGTCTCCCAAAGTGCTAGGATTACAGGCATCAGCCACTGCACCTGGCCTAACTGATGACTTTTTTATTGTGATAAAATATATATAACATGAAATTTTGCATTTTAACCATTAAGTGTACAATTCCGTGGCATTAATTACATTCACAATGTTGTGCAACCATCACAAACTCCTTCTTTACTGCAAACAGAAGCTCTGTACTCATTAACCAATAACTCCTCATGCCTTCTTCCCACAGGTGACTTTTATTGTATGTAAATTATACCTAAATAAAGCTGATTTTCAAAAATTCACAGTCTCTATCCAGTCCCTGTGATGAATGTCCTTTTCCTAGATGAGTCATTTTTATAATCTTTTTATTGCACTACCCCCTTAGACTTTTCTCTGTGCTTCTGGACCTGAATGCTCAGGTCACTGGCAGTCACTTTCCTTTACCGGAGTGTCCACAGACTATCCAAACACATGGTTTCCCCAGGTTGTTTGAAAACATTGTTTGGTCCTCATCCTGGAAGCAAAACACCCTTTCGCTCTCTCCAGCTCGTCATCTCTCAATGAGTCCTTTAACCCAGCCCGACCTACCAGCACCTGTCTTTGGCACCATTCCCACAACACACACACACACACACACACACACACACATAAGGACAGCTTCTCCCTTCAACAGTATGACACATCCTGTTTTGTGTCTTATCCACTCCCAGATCCCTGACATCCTTACCCTTAGGATTTTTTCATCACTAACAGTCAGCTAAGTCCAACTTGGACTTCGCACTTATATCACTAAATAGTATAGATTGACTTAAAGGCCAGATAAAGAGAAAGGCTTAGTGTTTTATTTTTAAAAGACAGGAATCCTCTCTGTCGTCTTTTGCATGTTATCACACACTTCCAAGGACGAGGACCTTCCACCTTCCAAAGCGAACTGTTTCCTTGCCTCGTAGCACTAACTTAGGATCTGACTTGTTGGTCCTGGTGTTCTTTTGGGGGGAAGGTAAAACATGCCTCTCCCTTCTGGCTCCCCTATTCTTTCTTCCCTCAAAGACAGATAACCAACACTTCCTCCCTCCTTTTTCCTCAAAGTGAGGGCAAGGGGTGGTCCTTGGTTAAAAACAAAATCCCATCCTTTCATGAGAGGTGTTGTCAAGCTGCTGCAGGGTGTGTGGGCAAGAGAGTGGCCATTTACGGTCCATTTCTTATTCTACGAGGCCTGAGGGGACTAATCCGAAAGCATGAGATTAAGGAAAGAAGTTAACACATTCACTCCTGGGAAAATAAAGATGGGTCTGCAGCTCCTGCAGTGGGATGACCTGAAAGGGGCAGCTGCCCACTCCGGACTCCTCGCAGGATTTCACGTGCTGAATCCCTCCCCGTACAGCTCTGGGGGACTCACAAAGCAACAGATAGCTCTGTCAGTGTGTGCTGTTAGAGCCCCTCCTCCCCTTCAATATTCCAAGCAAAATTTATTGCTGGAGGTAGGGAAATAATTCTGGGGTAAGACTGACCCATGTGAACAAGTATCAGGGTTTCTTAGAGAGGTGGAATTAGAAGAAGGTTAGGAAAAGTATCTAAGGATAGGGAATGATGTTAGTGACCAGGATGCACCATGAAATAATTTAACCTCCTGAATGCGCTGCTGGAAAAATCACATTCAGCCCTCAGACTTGGTCCTCTTCACCCATCATCCTGTATCATAATTCCCTTCACCTCAGAAGCAATCCTCCCTCTCCCTACTCCCAGCAAAGTCCGATAAACTGTGTAGGCTCGTGTGACGGTATTTTGGGAAATAAAGGGAGCATATAATTAAACAAAGTGTGGCTTTCCTCACACTCACACCTCACCTGATGCCTGGCGGAAGGACCCTGTGAGGGGAGTGGACTGTGGCGAGGAACTCCAGGCAGGTAGCGGCCATGAGATTGTCCGAGGTCCACGGCAGAGTGCGAGCAAAGAGAAGAGGCACGTGACATTGAAGGACAGCTCCTGATAGATGACTCTGGAACGCGAGATATAACCTTTCCAAATGCTGTAGAGGAACATAACCTTTTAAGGAGGGGAAGCTGATATTCAGGCCGCACGTGGATCAAATCCAAACATTCACTTCACCCTAAAGAGAAGTGGGGGAGTTTCCATGTATTCGTCAAGATCAAGGCCACATTTTCTAGAGTGTAGTCTTGAGTAAGCCTGTAAATAAACCTATACAACACAATACTGAATAAAACTCGAAAGCAACAAGCTGGGGAAAATGTTCCCACAATAAATGATAAGCAAAGGGTGGTGATCTTAATATACAGAGAGAGTACCTACAATTCAGTTAGAAATACCAACATAAATAAAAAAAGTGAAAATGATAGTATATACCCCAAATAGGATAAACCAAAGGGAGTTTATTCACGAAGGGACTATTCGCATAGTTGTGGTTTGAGGGAACTACATGGGGTAGTGCTACCTGGTAGCTCTAGGTAGCGGCCCCAGTGAGCACTTCTCGATCTGAAAAGACAAGAGGAGAGAAAGGTTACAGAAGCCCAGAGCAGGAGAAGATTGGGTTAGAAAAGCAGCGGACTTTGTTCTAAAGATACAGTGAGTCAGAGGCAATCTCACAGGGAGGGACCCAAGAAAATATGTACTTTGAACTTAATCCCTTCCTACCACCAACCTCCTGCCAGGCTTTCCACTGGCTGAACCCAGGAAGCCAAAGCCACGTGAAGTCCATGGGGGTCAAGCTACAAGAGCAGGGTGGAGAAGGGAGAGAGTGAATGTGATGCGGCAAAAAGAAGATACTCAGCACACGAGGAAAGAAGACGAGTGTGCGACTCACAGAGAAGGAGAAACTAATGGGCTTATTGGCCACTGGAGACCAGGGACAATCTCACCAGTCCCTGAAGCTCAGATTCTGAGGTCGGACTAGCTGAGTCCACCTGGTCTACTACTTAATTGTCATGTAATCTTGGTCGAGTCTTGTTTTCGTCATTTGTAAAATGGGGTAGTAATAATACACACATTATAGGCTCGTTGCATGGATCAAATGGAAAAGGCCCGTAAAGTCCTGGGGTGGCACTTGGCAGTGGGTAAACAATCCACACACGAAACTGCTTTTTTTCCTCCCAAATTGGTGAATGATAAAGATCTATAATACTTGATATTGGCAGGGTTATGGGGCAAAAGGCATTCTTGGGAACTTTTAATGGGAGTATAATTGGTATATAATCTTTGGGGAGAATAATTTGACCATACTTATTATAATTCGAAATAGGAATAGATAATTCAATGTCTAATAATTTATCTTACAAAATTACTTTCAGGAATACACAAGAATATAAGTACAAAGATATCTAATGCTAGATTATAATTGGGAAAATTGGAAATAACCTAAATTTACACAATGGAACTCTGTGTACCCATTTGTGTTGGTTGTTTATTGCTGCATAACAAATTACCCCTGAAACGTGGCAGACTGAAAAACAAAAATGCATTATCTCGCAGTTTGTGTGGATCAGGAGTGCCTGCATGGCTTAGGTAGGTGCCTCTGGCTCATGGTCTCTCACGAGGTTAAAATTCTACTGTTGATTAAGGCTGTGATCTCATCTGAAGTTTTGGTAGGGGGAGAGAGGAGAAATATAGACATACATAGGGATCTTTTATTCCTGCACTGGGCTCCCCATATGGTTTAGGTTGGCATGGGCATCCTCTCTTCCCGTTGGAGTGGTAAGATCCATGCCAAGGGGCTGAGCTTTGAAACAGAAGGAACCAGGAGAGGCCCTTCTGTCCTGCCTTGATTTCAGCCCCTTCAGGCCAGTCTGGCTTGAGCAAGGAACACTTTTCCTTTTGAGAGGAAGCATGGTGGTTTTTTGGCTCTGAAGCCCAAGCCAATTGTGAAGTTTTGCCTTGCTTTGTTCTTTGTGAATATATTGCCCTCTGGTACAGGAAAAGGGGTTGGCATCCACAACAGAATTAAGATGAGTGTGTATTCCGGCAGGTCCTAGCTAAATCCATGTCTCAACATGTCACCCCCTTCAAATATAGGAAACTATCTCTGTCATTAAGACATCATCATAGCCCTTCTAAGTCTTCTTTCTTTGAGACCAAACACTCCCCATTTCTTATCATTTTACCTCAAATAAGGTAGATTTTCTGTCTTTTATCATTTTGCTCACTCTCTGAAGTACATGCAGGGTATTCCATAAATATTTGATGAATAAATTCATTCATTCAGTAATAAACAAATATTCTACTTTGTGAATGTCCTTCTTAAAACGTTACCAGAACACTGCAGCACTTGCTGGGGCTCAAAAAACCATAGCCCAAAATGAAAGCCTCAGAAGCAAAGTTTTTCTCTGAACTTCTCCCTCACTCCTGTCTCTCAGTCCCATTCTCCCCCAAGGCTAGCCATAGAAATTAGAGTCCCTCTTCCGCAAGGCCAGTCATAGAAATCAAAACCTCTTTTCTGGAAAGCCAATCGTAAAATCTAACATTATTCTGTGTAAAAACTAGCCCTAAAGAAATTATCTGACCTACCTTGTTTGATTGTAGGTCATAAGACCCCCATTCCAGACAGAGCCCTGCCCCACACTCAGAAGGAAGGAATGCAAGCTCAGAGAGAGCAAGAAAAATCTAGACAGACAGGCCTTGCTGGGTTTTCTTACTCAGTCTGCTAGCACTAGATCATACCCTTTTTGTCCAATCATATTTCTACATGACTGTCCATACTTTGTTGAATCTAAGCATAAAAATGGACAATTTCCCTTGCATCTTTAGGTCTTCATTCTGAAGGCTCCTGTGTATACATGTTAAATAAATTTGTATGTCAATTAATCCATATCTTGTCAGTGATTTTTCAGAGGACGAAGGGTCCCCATGGTCCCTACATATTTCAAGGACAGTGTCTCATTTGGGATGCTTTAGACTGCACAAAAAAAGAAAAACTTATCTCAAGTGGACTTAAACACTAAGGAAATCCATTAGTTTACAAAGCAGAGTCAAGAAATCATAAAGATCCAGCAGGATGAGGAGAGGTTCACACCATGGTAAGGGCTCTGGCTCTATTTGTCTACGACACTCTTGGCTCAGCTTTTGACCTGGTCTTCAGGCTGGGGTTTCTCCTATTAACAAAGTACCTGCAGCCATTCTACTCTTACCAGGGTTCACTCTGCCTACCTGGAGAACAGACAGCTTCCCTTTCCCTAACCACCAAGCCAAGGGACTTTAGGACCGACTTAGGCCACCTTCCCAGCCCTGAGCCACTGCCTGTGCTGCTCAAATTGGGCTTGGGGAAGTGTGTACCCAGGGAACCAAGTGCATACCCTGGAACCAAGAGGACAGGGCTTCTAGGCCATCAAATCCTCCCTTCCCTACTCTAGCCTGGCATCTAGAGGTGGGGAAAACTCACCCAAACTTCATGACTAGGAAGTATCAGTTCTGCTAGAGATGGCAGAAATGGGACTTGATTCTTCCACCATTATTCAGTTGGTGTTTCCTGACTGTGTGCCAGACACTCTTCAAGGCCCCAGGAATACAGCAGAGAACAAAATGGATAAAGCCCCTGCTCTCGTGGAGGGGAGACAGAAGGTGAACAGAGAGGTACGTCAGGAAGGGTAGGAACTGCTGGTCGTGATGGGGGCTGCTGTTCTGTAGAGGGTTGTCGGGAAACCTCTCAGGAAAGGTGACATTTGAGAATGATGGGGAGGAAACCTTGCAGCTAAGAGAGTAAGCGCAGAGGGCCTGAGCCGGGCTCATGCTGGAGTAGCTGACGGACAAAAGGCATCAAGGCGAGAACCAGAAGGCAGTGAGGCCGTCGGCCGCGGCAAAGGCGGTGGGGACGGGAGCTGGGAAGAGAAATCTGCCAGGTCGTCTGGGATAGCGGCCTGACTTTTAAACTGCGGCCACACTGTTGGTGGCCGTGTCACTGCCAGCCCCCATCCCACTTCTCCCTCGCCACAGCGCTCACCCTTTGAGGCTGAAAATACCAGATCATCGCTCTCCCTGCCTCCTCGAAGCTGCGGCAGGAGGAAGTGATCCGTGGTCCAGGAGGTGAAGCTTATGGTCAGATAGTTTGGAAAGGGCAGAGACTGTGGCCAAGAGCAGTCAGGAGCTCTCGCCAGATTCTAGGACAGACCCAGGTTGTGTTTGAATAGCGGTCAGGGCCCTACGGCAAGAGATGAGGTTGAAAGAGACAGAGAGGACAGGGATGGAGTTGACGTGTCTGGCAAATGAACGTGAGCAGAGAGGGAGAGTGGAGTCAGAGGAGGGAGAGGTGACTGGAGGAGCGGCAGGCCCTGGAGCAGGAGCCATGGCGTGGTCAGAAACAAACAACCCCCCCACCCCCCAGGTGGTGGCCCTGAGTGCTGTGGGAGGAGGGAAAGAACTCCCTTCTTTGGAAAGAGTATCTAGAGCAAGAATAGAAACAAACCAGACCCATTCACGCTCTGGTCTTTTTGCACATGTTATCCATTCAGTCTGTGGTGCTCTTTGTTATTTCCTTTGCCTGGCAAACACCTGATTATCCTTCTATACCCAGATGAACTGCAACCTCCTCTGGGATACCTTCTCCCAGTTAGTTCCTCTTCTAGGCCCCCACAGCCATTCGTTGGCACCTGCACATATCACTCGTTATCCACAATGCATTGTAATCTCTCTGCTCTCTTCTGTGCTGGACTTTAAGTGGGCTCCTTAGGGCCAGCTTAATGCTTTATGTGTCCTTGGCGCTTAACACTGGAGTATAACAGGTAATTATCAAATGAATGATGAATGAAATATTGACAATGGAAAAAAGGCAGGAGTTAAAAGTGGTAGCAAAAAAGTAGTGAAATTTTGAAGTATTTAAGTTAGGATATTGACACATTCCTAGATATTGGTAGAAGAGATAAAGTTTTCCTTGGAAACTCTTAGAAGATTCTAGATCTGGAGGGAGGAGATATAAATCTTTGAGCTAATACCGAGTATGAGAAGGAATTGCAATTGATGACTAGTAAACGCTCAGGAAGAAGAATGCAGAGAAAAATAAGTGAAATGTTACATTAAGTTGAAAGCCTGAAGGTCAAGAGATCATGAGTACAGTCTTTAGAGTCTTCTGGAAACATAGCAGTCACATTTTATGATGCAATTTTACAATGCAATTATGAAAATCTTATATACTCAAGATTGATTTTTCCACAGGAATCAGCATGATGGGAGGACATTCTGCATTCTTAGACTACATGATATATAAACATGGCAGTTTTGCAGCATTTTTCTGGGAACTAATCTTGTAGCCAGGCCAATGGCAATTTCTTCTTTCTCTGTTTCAGGACAATTTGGGGAAATTAATGTTATACCAGCCATAATGGTGCTTTAATTTTCACTTTTTCTCAATATTTCATAGTGTTCCGTATCTCAATGGTTCTCAACCCAGGAGAATTTTGGGCCTCTCCACTGCCCCCTCTCCAGCCATTTGGCACTGTCTGGAGACATTTTTGATTGTCACAACTGGAGAGGTGTTACTGGCATCTCCAGGGATGCTGCTGAACATCCTGCAATGCACGAGACAGCCCTCAACAACAAAGAATGATCAGGCGCAGTATGTCAATAGCGCTATGATTGAGAAACCCTGCAAAGTTTATCCCAAGTGAACATCACAGATATTATCGAAATTGCTTGGCTGGCCAGCTTCGAGATCTTGTAGTTTTAGCAAATGTAGAAAACGTGGAAGGATTTTCTTTATTTTCATTTTTGAAGTTAAAATGAGACTCTATTGATATTTCTTATACTGTACTTCAAATTTCATAACACCTAAAGTCCACTTCAAATGTGGGATTTTTCAGGCATTTTTTCCAGGATTCACACCACCATTTAACAAACAGATGACTTGCTACAGGGCTATGATAATAGTAAAAGTTAAAAGCAGGTGACAGTAGACACTAAAATCACGGGCAAAAGTCACAGTAGCAGGTAGTATGAAGGAGAAGGGGGCGCGGGCTCCGTGGCAGTGGCTGTCTTCACGGTCTGCTTCGCGCGCCAGCTCTGCTGCTGACCAGTCGTCAGCCTTTGGCAGTTGCCTCTCTGGGCTTCCGTTTTCTCTTTGGGAAATGAGGGTTATGGTAGAGGGCCTACGCTTTGTGGTGAGAATTCACATGTGAAATTATACGTGGCAAAGTTAGAACAGTGCCTGGTGCATAGGCACCAGCTTTAGGGAATTTCTATTCACTAGCCAAAGTGGGGTGCTGTGTGGAAATAGCATACATATAGTCTATGCGTTCTTTGGCTGGTCAGCTTTAACCATCTGCGGTTCTTAAAAATTTCAGATTTTTAGAGGACGTCCTTTTATTTCCATTTTTGAGGTTAAAATGAGATTTAATCAATATTTCTTATATTGCACTTCAAATTTACACAAACAAAATTTTAAAAAAAATGTGGCTACACTGTGATTTTCAGGGAGTCACTAACAGTTACAATAAGAGCAATTCCAGGGACAAGAGGCATCATCCTGCAGCCGTTCTTTTTCCTAGTTCTGTAAGGTGCCGCAAGAGGGTGCTAGAAGATTCCTTTTGAAATCTTAAGCACGCAAGAGGCTGAAGGTCTTGTTCTTTAAGTTGTACTAAAACAATCACCAGATGGTGCCAAAGGATTCCTTTTGAAAACTTAAGTGGGCAGTTTCCACTTTGGTTATTTAAATTATACTAAGAATAATATACTTCAGTTATGACATTTAATTGAAACAATACAACTTATGAGGCCAAGTGCAAACTTTTCAACTCAAATATAGACCAAATTGTTTTTCTCTGTTCTAGATCGAATTATAGGAAAGGTCTTGGAGAGAATATTTCTGTCTTTATTAACCAAGTAAAGTTTTAATGAAATTTTTTTAGAAATCACACTTTTCTGGTGGTGAGTAAGCAGCTCTGTCTCACAGAAAGGAAGGGGTTCTTGGGATCTGGTTGGTGAGTTCTGGTTTCTTTTTGTTACAAGTTTACACCCGTGCAAATGAGCAGCTGGGCTGGAAGCAAGGCTGCAGGGCTTCTCCGGAGTCCTGGGCTTTGTTCAAAGAAGAGCACAAAACGTGATTTTAGACAACAAAATAAAAGACATGTAGGGCCCTTGAGGAGCAAAACCTGTGTCTCTGTCCTGTTGTCTCTGACCCTGCAGCTGACACTCTGAGGCCGTGGGCGGAGCCTGAGGCACCTGCTGCTCACCTTCCCACAGGGAGGGGCGGCCCCCCGGCAGGTGGGGAAGAACCAGGCTGATGAGCACTTACGAGGCAGCATGTGTGCATAGCTTTTGAGAATATGATATAGTAGCCACAGAGAAAAGGAACTTGCGGTCTTTCAGATGTCCTAACAGGACTATTCGAGCACTGATTATTCCTTGGAAATTGTTTTCTCTACTTATTTCACTTTCTCTCTTTTGCATTTATCTAAAGAATAGGATTAAGACCAATAATGAAGTAAGAAAGAGCCCTGAAATCTGGAACCAAGGAATCCCAATTTCATCATGTCAAAATTGCTGAAAGCCTAGAATAGAAGGAGGAGGAAAGAAGGCAAGAGAGGAAAGAGTAGATAATGACGGAATGACCACTCTAGGCCAGAAAAGGTCTTAGCGCTTGTAACTCGTGTAATTCTCAAAATAACCCTACTAGTTTGGTGCTTTTACTTTCATTTGAGAGATAGGTAAACTGAGAATTCAAAAAGTTAAGTAACTTTTCAATGTCACGCAACCATAAGGGGTAGAACCAGGAGTCAAACCAGATAGCTAAGAAATGCCAAGTATGCGGAATTTTAATAAAAGCTTACAACCAACCATCCATAACCTTTAGGATTTACTCCATAGTTGTTGTCAGAGGAACATGCCCCCAACAGGTTATTGGCTCTCCGTTGCTTTGATTCAAGGGACAATGACCACAGAGGATACAGATGGGACAATAGCCTTTTCTCCAGGAAGGGGCTCCCATTCCTCTCTAAGGAGGGCCCAGGATGCTGGATGGTTTCCGGTTTAGGATGGAAGAAGCTACTTCCATGCTCTAGGCCATGGCCAACCTAGTAGAAACTGCCTGGCTTTTCCGAGGTGGTAGTTTCCCTCTACTGTTTATTGATATGCTATAAAAAGAAAAGTGCTTGTAAACAACTTGAGTGCATGAACAATCTAATTAAAATAATTAAAGTAATAGCTTGTGAAAAAAGTAGTAAAACTAATTATTATAAAGTAGCTGTGTGGGAGGACGAAAATTGCTGACATTCTTTAGGTCTAAGCTGCTCTACTTGGCACAGAAAACACAGTTTAGTAGATCCCTTCTGAGGATATGGTGCCCCCCAACCTAGAGTTAAACTCTTCTGCTTCTCATCTCAGTTTTTAATTTCATTCTTGGAAACAATTATATTCTAGTGACCCTCTAATAATTCTCACTCCAGTGTGCGCTATGGCAGCACATATACTAAAATTGGAATGATACGGAGACCATTAGCGTGGCCCCTGTTTTAACAATAAAAAAAGGAAACAAAAAAGAAATAGTACTAACTCCAAATTGCCCTTTATAGTCAACCATCTGACTTTTTTATTTTTAACTCCAAGAATTATGGAAGTTTAGAATCTGAGAACTTTGGCACTGAAGGAAGCCGTAGACTCTCTAGTGAAACGATCCGCAGGATGCAGGACTCCCTTTGCAAACCCGCCCAGAGCATTTCCACACGACGGTCTTCCAGCCATTGCTCTAGTCCTTTCAGTGAGGAGGAAATGACCACTGTGGCTGCTCTGTCTGCTGTCAAGCACCTTTTTGTTTTGAGCTACACTCTGTCCTTTTAACGCCCCACGATTCCTCATTCTATGCCTTGGGGCCATAGAGAATAAGGAAAAATGGCTCTTCGAAATATTTGAAGGAAGAAATATGTCAGCTCATGCCTTCCCAGGGTCCGGTTCCAGCGCCAAACCAGCTGGGTGTTCCACTCACAGGGGTGGAGCCCCCTTGAAAAGTCCCATAGTTTACCTAGGCCCCGAGTGTTTACCTGAGATGGGCAAACGCCGCCCTGCAGAGGGGAGGCCCAGAGTCTCTGCTGAGAGAAGCCACAGTCATACTCGAGGGAAAATGGGGTGAATATCAAATCCAAACGTAGAACAGGGAGCAGAGGAAGGACATCAAACTCGTTAACTCAGAGAGTCAGAAGTAGAGGAGAAACAGAAAGAAGAGCAGATCGAGTTCAGAATTAAGACCACGAACAGTAACATTTGCAGGAGCTCCCCTTTGACATGGCGATTCATACGTAGCTCATGGCCACGCAGGGCCAGATACCCTCAGTTAAACAGACCCCTGGTGGTTCCTCAGGCATTCATATCACAGGCTTTGCAACTGCCTTTATAATCCATTCTAGAATCTTTTTAAACATCTTGTTGCATAACTGATCATTACTTGGTAGAATCCACTTGAAACTTTAGGGTGATAGAGTGTCTGAGAGGTGCTTAGAAGTGTATACCAGAACATGGAGCAGACTTGTTTTGCTTAGGAAAATTGCTTTGGTGGACCCTCTTAGTTCCATAAACCTAGTTTGATACTGGATGGGAGTTATATCAGATTACGACACCACACAGCCAATAACCTGAAACCTAATGCTAGACAGACATCTCTGTGTTTAAAACTAACCCTGTCATTCTTAACCACTTACCAGCTGTCTTTGTGGAGGTCCCTGACAACATTTCCACTTGACAACACTGCCCTTGGCTCCTCTTTCTAGCTTCCCTTCTGCTTGCCAGCCTTCCGTTCTTGGCACTTTTCTTATATAAAGTAATTTATCCTTGGAGATTTCATCTTTCATATCCCACGTCTTTTGCTAAATGAAGGACAGTCCTCTCTCTGAACAATTCTACTTCCATCTTTAAAAGTAATGTTTACAGGCCCATTACATAATTTTTCTGTACCATTTGTATACAATTTTAGAATCAATTCTAAAATGAAAATTAGTACAAGAGAGGTATTAATTGATAACTGAGTCCATTTTTGTTTTTGTCAAAGAAGAAATAGATATGTCTTATAAGATTCTTACCATAAATATCAATCACTTCATGTATGATTTCAGCTCAATATACTTCAACAATATTTACGGATTTCCTCTCAGTCCAAGGGAAATTCCATAAATAGTGTTCTAGGGAAACTATATCAAGTCATGTTGGGAGATTGCAAAGAGAAATAAAATTAGCTCTTGCCCCTAAGAAAAACTATTATAGCTTTTACCTTCTTGAGAGAAAAATAACAGGATCCAGTGCATATGGCCAAATTGATTCAGTGGTTGATTGGATATTTAGGTGAAGAAGCTGAAGATGACTTCCAAGATCCTCATTCAGGTGGCATGATTAAGATTTCATTTATCCAGAGAAAGAACAGGACAAAATGCAGATGGGAGTGGGGATGGAGGGAGAAAATTAGACGGTTTTAGACATGTTTCAGTGGCACTCGGTATTTGTTGACTGGATGAATAAATAAAGGAAAAGGCAATGATGTGGGATTTTCAAAAGGCAACTGGAAATTCCAACCTCAGGAGGGTAGTCAAGGAATGATCTGCAAAGAAATGATAAATCATGGGCTTAAAGGCTTAAACGAAGCTGTCCAGAGGAATTGCAGTGTGGAAAACTGAACAAGCCAAGTCTAGGAACCTGGAGGATAACTTACAGTAACAGCCTGAACAAAGAAAAAGAAGACTAAGAAGGAACAATCAGAAGAGAGAGAACAATCTGTCACTAAAGGTAAATTCAGAATCGCAAAACTAGAATAAAGTGGAGAAAGACTTTCTTCTTTAATGGCCATCAAACCAGCTGCTGCAGCAGAAGAAAGGGGTAAAAATCCAACAGAGGGGAGTTTAGTTTGTGTAAGAAAGGAGAGAAGTGGGCAGTGCTAGCTCTGTACACTGGAGGAAGAAATGCACAAAGCCAGAGAAGACTTGAGCATGGCTGGAGGCTGAGAGGAAGGAGCTGATGGAGAAGGAATGTTCTGCAGCTGAGAGAGAGGAATGTTCTTCTCGATGGAGTGCCATCCTGCTGCGGACTTGAGGAAACTTGAATCCACAGTGCAAGAGAGGTGTTAGCCTTGGAAGGAGTGGGGCCCTGTGCTCTTGGAAACAGCAGAGGAGACCAGGCTAAGAAGAAGTGGAACATGTTCTGAGTGGAGAAAAGGGAAATTGGGAGTGCACTTGGCCTTCCCACCGTCTCTTAGGGTGAGAGAGCCAGGGAGGGCTGTGGCCTTGGAGCATGTAAATGGTTTGAGAAGACAGTGTAAAGTCAGCCCGAGACAGGCCTGAGGACGTTAGGAGGCATTCTAACATGTACTCTCATCTTCTTACTGGCTGCAATCCCTTCACAGTGACAGCTAATACTGGAGTTCTTATTTTTCTAAGTGCTTGTGCACATATTATCTCATTTAACTCTTATAACACTCATTAAGGTAAGCTTATTTAAATTCTAATTTTGAGATGAAGAGACCAACACAGAAAGGTAGGGGGAAAAAAGAAAGATTATACAACTGCGGAGCTAGGCTTCAAACCAGGTCATCTCATTCCAAAGCCCATGCTCGAAACTGCCTCGCATTCTAGAATACCTAACCTTTCCCATCACTTCTTACCAAACTCTGCTCTCTCTCAGCCCTGCTGGGGATTCCTAGTCTGGTTTCCTACTGCTGGTCCTGGGCCTTTTCAGAGGCTCTACCTGCATTGGAAATACGATGCCTGCCCTGCAAACCATTCATTCCAGTACCTCCTCAAGGATTTTTTCATATGTACCTTTTCTGGGATGCCTTCTCTTTTTAGGTGAATCTGAGATGGAGATTCTCACACTCATGCATACACTGTACGATGCATGTATGGCAGATGCCACTAGCTTTCCTATCATTGGATGCCCAAGCTTGTGGGTACCATTGCATCTATATTGGTGTCAGCTCCTTAAGAGTGTTAGCACCTCAAAGGGGAGGAGCCTGTTTAATCTGCTCCCAGTTTTTCCTTATCAGTCTTTATTTCATGATGTTAACTAACAAATACCAGAGTACGACAATGACGCCAATAAATGTTCGTCATCGATCTTCTCTATAAATTCTAGTATAGTGGCCAAAATTTAAATGTCTAAAAACCTCCATCAGGATTTTAATCAAGAGGTCACTTTTCTTAAAATTTGATTATTTTGTCGGCTGACCTCATATATTTCTAGGTATTTGGTAATTTCAGCCTGATTGCTTTATCTATACTTTACAATTTTCAATTGCTCCTGAGTTACAAGGGGAAGGCTAGCAATTTTCTGCTTCCTCCCAGGTCCATCTTTTGAAATGCATTGGATTTATTTGGCTCTGATTTCTCAGAGTGTCTCTGTCTTTCCTAGGAATCACACTAGTGCTGCTTGAAGGGAGTATTAATCTCTGCAGTTTTTTCTTCCCATTCAGGAGTTGTCTTTTCTTGAGTCACCTTAATTTATTGGAAGGGAATTCCTTATTGCCCTTAATTTATCACTCTTCTGACACTGTTTCCATTTCTGATACATTTCCTTGGCCCCATGAAGGCAAAATCCAAAAAAAATGAAAATAAAACAGTTTAATTTTTCAAGTTCCTGGATGTTTCTCCTCATCCACAATCACTTTAGGACATATAAAGAATATTGTATTGCTGTGGCTTTTTCTAAGGTCATCTTTCCATCACTATCTACTTCAGATTTTTTTCAGTTCACTTTTAAAGACTCTTCGTGTTGTTTCAAATTCCCCAAATATCTTTCTTGTTTCTTGTTTATAAGGCCAGTGTGCTGGTCTTATAAATCAGGAGCCTTCTGTTTTCCCCATGGTAACTTTTAGTCATTCTCTTGCATGTGATGCTTCTTCATTCATTAGTTTGTGGGAGCGGTTAATTCATTTCCTGGACACAGAGAATTTTTAAGAATCCTTAATTTGCCTTATTACTCACTTTGTCCCCTCAATCAACCCTTTATAACAGTATCTGGCCCATCTAATCCTATTTAGCATCCTGTCCTACTTCACTCTACGTAATCAACTCTCCCCCTTCTTTTGAATGACTCTTAGCTGACTCTCAGCTACTGTGGTTCAACCTTTTTGCCTTTCTCTCCAAGATTTTAGCATCTTGGTTGATTAATGAAGAGCTTCCTCTTAGCTTTCTGTCAATGGACTTTTAGGATTGAAGTAAAAAAAACATTAATTTCCTCTTGTGTCAATAATCATGTGTCATAAAAATATTGATTTTAAAAATAAGCAAATTTTTATTTTCATAAGACAATCGTATTTTTTTCTGTTATTTCCTACTAGTTATAGAACATTTCATCCCCTGAGGTAATCTTGATAATCATCAAAATTATTTCTAAACACTTTTACATGTTTTCCTTAAAAAAATTATTTTGTTTTCATGAATACTTTCTTTTTGGTCTTAAACCACCTACACTTGCTAATGCTTGTGCTGTTTCTTCCTATATTTCTGATGGAAATATGTTGCTAACCAATCCAAGCCTGAATTTTTATCTTTTTTTGTGGGGATAGGAGTGCCTTTTTCTAAAGTAATTGTGCAGTCATTCTTATCTGGCATTCATAATATTCATGAAACAATCTCTAGGAGCTTCGTGAATAAAGATAGCTGCCTTAAAATTAGACATAACAAGAAACAAAGGGGTTAAATTATGAGCTGCAGCAACCCAACAATAAGGCTGCAAAGAACCCTAGAGAAAGCCAGCATTCCTAAGTCACTTCTCCCGACTCCCCTCACCCCGCCCCTCCAGTTCTTCTCTTTTGTTGCTGGCGAGTTTCCTCTGATTGTAATTCATTCTGTATTCCTTCCTGCACCTCTGTCTTGGCTAATTGTTCTTTTCCCACACTGCAGGGTTTTAATTTCCTCAAGTTATCGCCTTATCACCAGCGTCTACACTTCCTCAGCTCTTTCTGACCTACCTCCGTCCGGCTCACCACTGACTTTCAGTGACCCTGGGTCCGCTGTTTCATTTGCACTTACATTTGTTTGCTGATTGCTGAAGTGGAAGTGTTATTTCTCCCATTTCTCCCAAGGCAGCTACATCAAAGCCCAATGATTTTAGGACAGTTTTACCAGTAAAGAACTATGGACACGCTGAGTTCTGTGATTATTTTTGCATGGGCATTCCGATTAGTTCCGCAGGCAAAGCTGGAAGCTCAAGAATATGTGATCTGTCCAGGGCACTACAGCCTTTTGGTTCTGCTTACTCTGATTTTTTAACTTTGCAAGGGAATCCAGCAATAAAAATTCTAATTTACTCTGTGTGGCACATTCACCGACAAGAGCAATTTTCTCTCTGCTCTAAAAGTTGGGGTGAAATTTTGAACAAATGTATTATCTATTTTCTTTCAGAAAAAATGTCTTTTCCACCCTTGTGGGGAAAGACCCTTGTGTCTTCACAACGAGATGCTGACCTAGGAACCCTATCATAATGCACAGACTCATCAATTTTCTTTACATTGGGTTAAGAGTGGAATCTTAACTTTCTAAAACCACAATCCATGATTTCTAAAATCTATTGCCATTATTCTAATACATTGGTGGAGGGAGGGAATCCAATATTAAATACAGACTGCTTCGCATTGATCCCAGGGTATAAAGAGAGGGAGGTATCACACAAATTCCCTGTTGCTATTTTGTTTTATTTTGTCCTTGCAAAATCTATCCTTCTTTTTCCTCTTAGTGCCTGGGGCTGGGAAGTGAAGTGTCCTCTGACTGAGGAGGTGGCGTGGAGACCTTTGTTTTAAGACCAGGGGTTCTGATTACACCTGACAGGACTGAAATTTGACTCCTGCAGAGCTTGCTGGTACCTTATCTTCTTCTACCAGCCACGGTTAGAACAGGAATGTAACAGAAGGTGTCACTGATTCAGTTTATATACTGCTTAGCATGTCAACAAAAAGCAAAAACAAAACTTTTTTTTCCCCTTGAATTTAGCTCCAGGGAGAGTTCTTCTTTCCATCTTTTTTTTTTTATTGGTCAACACAGTAAGTTTTCTTCTCAATGCTAAATCTTAATGCTCCTGCTGAGATTCTCATAGAACAAGAATAATCACATTTAATAAAAAGTCTGCCTGAGAAAAAGACTCCATAACCTGAGCCATGGCAGTGATTTTGTGGTATTTGGATTCGTGTCTATAAAAATATTTGTACACCAGATGGTGGATTGTTCAATGCATTCATCCCAAACCAAAAGTTTTTAAAAAATTCACACACACGAAATACTGGGGGTGGGGGTGTGGGGGGAGTCATTATTAGTTTTTTTCCAGTCACATTGCATGAGTAATGGTAAAAGCAACAGCTAAAACAATAAGATTACTGTGTTGAATTCTTAATACATTGTCAGGTATAAAGACTTCAAGCAGTGCTGAAAATGTTTTCTCCCTCTGAATAACACATACCTTAAGCACAACGCACTTTGACAGCCTACCAAGTGTACATATTTTCTAAAAAACAAAATCGTCCTGCTGATGGAGGAAGCTATATGAGGTGACCTACAGAGGACTGGATTGGGAAGGATCCAAATTAAACTCAAAGCCAACAGCCTAGGGCTCCAGTCACTAATCCCAAATGACTTTTTCTCTGCAGGTTGAGTTCATTTTTTAAGTCAATTCTCAACTATCTACTTTAACTGGGTGGAGAGGCATACAATGAAAAGACCAAAACAGTATGATAGAAAACTAAATTTACATTTGACGGTGGAATGTATGTTATGTTTGTGGGAGCATTGTTATTTATGCTGCGCACCGTGGCCGCTCCGCGAGGCCTTCCTTGACTGTCCCTTTGTTGTTGTGTTAGAGCAAATGTGGACTGTTTTCTGAAGGAAATCTGGCTGGGCTCTTTAGTCTGCCTCTTTACAGAAGTGGGTCTATGCAGGTACCTGGCCTGGTTGGGAACCTTCACTTTCACAAGGCGGATGCCAAGCTTGTGGGTGTAGATCTTCATCTAATCAGAAATATAAAGTTTCAACATGTTGGGCACCTGCCAATCTATTCTTGACTCTTCTACTGCTTGATCCTTATAGAAGCTTGATTGGAGAAAATAACATTTAGGGAGGGATGCAGTCGTTTCTTTTAGATGTTTTAAACTTTATCCTTGGGTCAAGTCGGATAATTAAAGAACTTCATATTTGAACTGCATCATTTTGTTCTCTTGGAAAAGTGAGTTTTAGAAGACTTCATTTTGGCATTAGACCCTAAGCTAAGGCTCCCTGAGCGACACCGTAAGAAACAGCTATTGGAAAAGCATTTGAAATGTCTGAAATGTTATTTGTGACTTCAGTGGCCCTTTTGAGGATCCAAATTTCTTTCAGGTCTCAAGACTCCTGAGCCCCCTGGTATATGTCTTATAAAACATCGTGAATCCTATGACTGGTCTGTCTTCTTCATTGTTCAGAGCCAAATTTGTGGTCCCTCTTTACTAATTGCTAGAGTCCTTCTGGTTGGAATTTCTGTGTAGTGGTTTTATTTCTTCACTTTACTGTCGTGCTCATATTTTTTTCTTTCCTCTCATTTATTTATTTTGTTTCAGTTATATTACAAAATTTTATAAGTTACCTAAAATGCATTTCAAAATTAGGTGGAGATTAAATGAATACATCGCATTAATAAAATCATTCTTATGGTACTTCCTGAGCAAATAGCAATATAAATATATCTTTGGAGTATAGGGGAGGAAAAATTTATTTTCTCACCCATCACTCTAGGTGAGACATCTATAACAAAAGACAGGTTAATAAAAGAAAAGCATACAAATTTAATTAATATAAGTTTACATGACACAAGAGTCTTTGGAAATCAAGATCCAAAGAAAGAGGGAAACCTGTGTATTTTTATGCTAAGTTTGATGAGTAAGTGGTTAGTTGTGGAGAAGTATGATTAGACAAAGGAGGTGTCAGCTAATGGCAATAAACTGGGGGGAACTTAGCAAAGCCTGTTTGTTCAGATTCTTTTCTGTGTCCCAGTGTCTTCAGAGACAGGGATGTACTTTTCCTCCAGGTACAGGGTGGGCACCTCTGGAATGAAGGTTTTATGCTTCTGGGAAGAAGGTTGAGGGGAAAACGAGCATGACCTTCCTGTTTCTGCGGTTTTCTCAAAGGTCAAAATACCATATTTTGGGGTAGCTTGGCCTGAACCCCATCAGGAGATATTCCCCAAAATACAAATAATTTGGGGTAAAATTTAGGATGTTTTAATTACCCCAAATAATTCAGAACTTAATATACAATGACACCTTGATTAATACACCATCAGGACAAAGCTATTTTTTTTATTAATGTGACTGAGACACAGAGGAAACTGAAGGACATACTGATCTCAGACATGAAGGTACCATATGTCACTTCATTGGGTGAGAAACGTTCCTGAAAAAAGCCCCCCTGGGCCAAGGGCTGAAACCAAGGCCTCCATCTGGAGGGAAAGATTCCTGTGCTGAAAAAGTGAAGCAGAAAGGGAATTCGTTCCCCATAACACAACTGAATGCTTCATACCCCTTTCTTTCATCTTGTTTATAGAGTTATTATGCTTAAGCAAGCCGTAACATGATCCTCTCTCCACCTTTGATAATGAAGCTTATTTATGAATATAAAGTCTATCAAATACGTGCAACAATGTATCCAGCGCTGGGAATAAATGAGCAAGTCAGAATCCCTGTCCTCAATGAGCTCACCCCTTTCGACCCCTTTTTGTTTGTTCATTCATTCACACAGTATTTATTTATTGAGTATCCAAAGGGAGGCTGTAAGAATAATTGTGGGAGGGCACTAATGGATTTGGGGAGGGGCAAAAAAATCCCACCTGAAGAGGTAGCATTCAGATTGAAACTGAAGGATGAAGAGTTGGTCAAGAGACAGAGAAGGAAAATACGGGACTGAGTTGATGAAACAGGATGTGCAAGCCTGACGTGGGGAGGGATGGCCCGGTGGCTGGAGAGCAGAGACGGAGGGCTGGCTAGTGAGGTGAGGTGACAGAGCGCCTGCGTGGCTCGTGCTGGGGTGAGGCACCTCCTCTGCCAGAGAGCCTCCTGGTCACACCCTTCACTTCCTCCAGTCTGCTCCAGCCGCCTTCTCAATGAAGCCTCTGCCAAACACCCCATCTAAGTTGTAACATCCCCCTTGCTCCAACTAGTTTCTATCACATCTATCACCTTCTAAAATATCACTGATACATTATTTACTATGTTTCTTGTTTGTGTCCCCTACCCTCCCCCCGCCCCCACCCCAGCAGTGCATAAGCTTCAGGAAGACAGCAATTTCCGTCTGTTTTGTTTACGGAAACATCCCCAACATCTAGAACAGGGATTGGCATATCCTAGGTCTTTAATCAATAGCCATTAAATGGAATTGAACTGCAAGTCAATGAATGTTTCAGGCAATGATGTGGCCTTATTCATTTACATTTTTGGAAGATAACTCTGGATGCCAAGTGAAAACAATGTTTTAAATCCAAAAGACACTTTTCTGAATTGCTCCATATCAACTCCAGAATCTAAAACCAAGACTTGGCCAGGAAGATGTTAAGCTTCTTCTCTTCCCTTCCCCAGTTACCCAGGGGGAGGGAAAGAAACAACATGGGTATTATGGAGGCTTTAGGCTTCTGTGAGATCCGCAGAGGAAAGCCAACCACCCTATCAAGTCAAGTCAAGCCAGAAGCACACACTGTGTGCATGTCTACCAACAAAGCCCAAAATAACTGGAGTCAATTATGTGAAAGGCTACAAAAGATGTGTTTGCGACTTGATTCTCCTTGCTGTGGCTTGCTACTGCCTTAAGGAAGAAACTGTTTACTTTTCATATCAGATTTTTTTTTTAAATTTTCAGGTTTCACTCAAAAGCAAAGCAATTTGTACTGGTTAAGTTTTTTTAAAGAAGTCAGTTGAAAGAAATTGCCTCAGGATGGAGCGCTCATACCCCATTAAGAGGAGATTTATTGGTTACCACAGGCTTAGAGAAGGCTGATTCATTCATTCAACAAATATTTATTGAACGTCTTCTATGTGCATGGCCTTGCTGGAGAGCTAAGGGTGCAGTCCTTTTACAGGTTTCTTATAAAGCTTCCCTTCTAGTTGAGGAAATGACATATGTGCACAAGAAGTTAAATAAAGAGTCAACAACATAAAATATGCCCCAAGGCAGCTTGTGATTAAGTGCTCGACAGGTGGTTGGAGACCAGAAGTGCTATAGAATGGCTTCCAAATGCTCAGACAGTCACACAATAAAGACAAATAGCCTGGTTTTTTTCCTAAAGCTAAATGTATTATATTTAAAGACCAGATCATTATTTTGAGACCATGTTTTTTTGAGTGTTAAAATGTCTTTAATAAAATAATGTGATGGTGGTAATTTTTTGTAAGTTCTTATTTGGTAGAATAAAAAATTGACAATCCTATATTGCACTTTATTATTATTTAAAAAAATCTTGCTGGTCCATTTAAAACTCCCAAATTACAAACTGCTGCTATTGAGGCAAGCAAGATTGCAGCCAGGAAGGGGCTGGGTAGGATTTTCAGGGTTAGGCTGGAGGCAGATGGATATTCCAGATTGTCTTGGCATATCTTTGTGGAATTGAATTTAATCAAACTCTGCAGAGATGGTGCAGCAATGCCATGGACATGGCAGTGGGGACAGCCTGCTTGGGAGCCAGTGAATAGCATCCTCTGTGGAGTGTGAACAGGTGATTATGGGGAAGTAAGTTTGAAAAGTAAAACTGGGGCAAATCACGGAGAGCCTTGACTATCCAAGTAAGGACATAGACTATAGGGATATGGGCAGCATCTGAATGGGCAGTTTTAAAGCAGAAAAGTGAAATGAAAGAGACTTATATTTAAAAGGTTAATCTTAATGTTAACCGTGGACTTCGGGTGATGATGATGTGTCAACACAGGTTCATTGATTGTAGCAAATGTACCACTCTGGTACAGGTGGTGCAGGATGCTGATGGTGGGGGAGTTGTGAATGTCGGAGGATGGGCAAGAGAACACAGGAACTCTGTACTTTCTGCTCAATTTTGCTGTGAACCTAAATCTGCTCAAAAAATTAAAATCTATTTTTAAAAAGGATTAATCTGGCAGCAGAGGGCAAAATGGATAGGGGGTGTGGCAGATCAAGAATATAAAGTCCCAAATACAAAATTAAGTACGAGCCCTTGGAAAGGGTCTTTGTATGCAAGCAAGGCATCCTGGAATTTAAGATTTATTAGCTAAATGACAAATCCACTTCTAGAAGGCAGGGAACCCAGCCAGGAAGCAATTGTAAAGTCCCAGACCCAAGATGAGCAGGGCCTAGAATAAAGTATCTGCAAAGAAAATGGAAAACAGAAAATGAGTTTGGGCATGAACAGGAAGGAAAACCCATGGTACTTGAGGATTAATGGGATCTTAGGGGAAGGAGGGGTCAGCAGAATGACCCTGAGGCCCGGCCAGCTGGGAGATGATTTCACTGCAGTCAGAAATAGGGAGATCAAGACAGAAAATTTCGGGTGGAGGGACAGAAACATGGGTAGAGTCTGCCTGTGGGAGGTGGGAGTCAGTTGGCAGCAGTCCCCATGGGCCAGGCGCAGCGTGCGTGCCCAGCATCTCGGTAGCAGCCCCAGCTGTGGCTGCGTTTTCTAAGCCAGGGAACCTGAACCTGAAGAGAGCAGCATCCTCAACAGGAGGACGATCTCAATCCTGTGGCATTTACAGTTTTGTTCTCCCATTGGTCCCAAGAAGTCTTAGAGGAATAGAAAATTATATTATGTGCTCCAAGGGTCAGAATAAAGACAGGAAGCCGGGTTTGCTGGTCACCTTTTCTGGGAGTGGCTCAGAGGATGTTTACAGGAAAGATTCCTTTCTGCCCTTTGACTTTGAGCTTTGGACAAGAAATAGGGACTCTAGAGTGAAGAAGTCTAGGGGGTCAGAGCAGCTGCCAATAATAGATAAAAGTGACATGGAGCTTCCCCAGAGACAAAGCACCAAGCACACCCTTCACAAAGAAAGAAAAAAAATTAGGGAGGTGGTGAGGAGACTCTCCCTTAACATAGAATGACATCTCTGCTCCTTTCTCTCCCTCTTCAGCTTTCCTCTTTTCATTCCCCACTCTTTCCTAAATTCCATCCATCTACCAAACAAAAATACTAAGTGGGGGTAGAGACAGGAAAAACCTGTATAATAAATGTTTTCCCCAAATCACAGGTTATTTTTAAAAGACCAGCCATCATTATTGTTGTTATTACAGTTACATCAGGTGAAATTACAGTATTTACTCAGCACACACCTAATTTAACATGAACTACAGTTAAGTTTGGCCACCCTTAGTGTTCAGTGGAATTGTAGAGTTGGCCTCAGATGCCAGAGTGCAAATTCTTGCATGTCACTCCCTGGTGGCGTGGAGTTACAGTTTCCTCATCTCAGAAGTGGAGATGACAATATCACCCATCTCACAGGGTCGTGAGGATTACATGAGGTAACCAAGCACAATAATTAGTAGGGTACTTAGAAAGGCAGTAAACATAGGGACAGATTCAGGTTTTGCTGGACCTGAAGATTACACGATTTTTGGAAGCCCTCTTTTTTTTTTTTTAATTTTTGAGGCAAGGTCTTTCTCTGTCACCCAGGCTGGAATGCAGTGGCACGATCATAGCTCACTGTAACCTGAAATTCCAGGGCTCAAGTGATCCTTCTGCCTCCCTCCCAGGTAGCTGGGACTACAGGAACACACCTGGCTAATTCTTTAATTTTTTGTAGGACAGGTTCTCCTTATGTTGCCGAGGCTGGTCTTGAACTCTCAGCCTCAAGTGATTCTCCCACTGTGGCTTCCCAAAGTGTTGGAATTACAGGCATGAGTCACTGTACCCTGCCCTGGAAGCCCTCTTTAATAAAAAGAAGATAAACCTACTTTTACAAGTCTTATATGAATATATAACTATGTAACACATTGCTAAACTCTCTCGTTATCTCCCAACTCCGCCAAGGTCTGGGAAAGGCTTGTTAAAGTGAGAGATCCTGAAGCTTAAGCTTCATCAGCTTCAAGGTAAACCCATTTCTGAATAAATGTTCAAAATAAATATTAGCTTTTGCTGTTATTTATTTATTTGAAAAATGTTTATGGAGCATTTACTATGTGCCAGGCAGTGAGCTCCCGGCTGGATGTCGGAGGTGTTGCACATCTGGAATTTCTATGCCCTAGCTAAAGAAAAGGTCATTAAATATCAAAGCAAACCAAACTCCTTATCTAAAGAATGTGGTTTGATTTGCCAAAACATCCCAAAGCTAATAAACGGCTGCAAAGCACTTCACAGACCTCTGTAACAGAAGCACTGCACCCGTGGAATAGATGAGCTATCTGTGGTTATTATTTTATTTTTCCATTTAAAAATTATGATAAAATAGACATAACATTACGTTCACTGTCTTAACCATTTTTAAGTGTACGGTTCAGTACTATTAAGCACATTCATATTGCTGTGCAACCACCGCCTCCACCCATCTCCAGAACTCTCTGCATCTGGCAGATCTGAAACTCTAACTTCCATTCATCCCTCCCCCAGCTCATGGCAACTGCCATTCTATTTTCTGTCTTTATGATTTCGATTACTCAGAGTAGTCAAATAATCTGAGTAGTATTTGCATCTTGGATCTATAAGTATGCACTGATAGATGACCTCATGTAAGTGGGATCATACAGTATTTGTCTTTTTGCGATTGGCTTATTTCACTTAGTATAATGTCCTCAGGATTCGCCTTGTAGCACAGGTTAGAATTTCCTTGCTTTTTAAGGCTGAATAATATTCCGTTGGATGTATATACCACATTTCTCTTATCCATTCATCCACCAGTAGATATTTGGATTGCTTTCACATTTTAGCTATCATGGATAATGCTGCTATGCACGTGAGTGAACAGTGGGCATTATTTTTACATCGCTTTAGAACGTTTGCATTCCTAGGATCACTGATCAGAATGTACTTAGATTATGCTTTCCTTTTCTCACGTGTGAATTAAATAAAGCAGTCAAATACCTACTTAATCAAACTTAAGTTCTTCCTCATGGCTGAACCTATATTTCACTGCTATGGAAGAAGACAGTGGGTTAGTGGAGCCCTGAACTAAGACTCAGAAGATTTGGGTCCTGGTCCCAGTAGTCCAGTCAGTGTTAGGTAATTATGTAATATTGGGGCAAATTCTTTCACCTTGTTGGCCTCAGTTTCCTCGCCTGTCCTCAGTTTCCAAATCACCTGTGAGTGATTTGGACTAGGGTTTTTCTTCTCGGAGGATCAACTCGACTCACTTTACCAAATCATAGAAAGTCCCATGTCCCAGGAAACCCCTCAATCCCAGGCAAACTGGCATAGGCACCCTATCTTCAGCAAGTACTCAAATCTGACACCAGATTTAAAATAAAAACTAGATTAAATGGAATAAGGCTATTTATCTTTTCCCCACCCCTCAGGAAATATTAAAAGGGAATTCAGCAGCCAAGTCAGACTAGGACAAAATTCCAAATGTGTAATTTTTAACAGGCTTTTGGGAAAGGGTTGATTTTAGATCCTGTTAAGAAGTCATCCCCCACAAATATTCTGGTTAGGGAGGTTTGCATGTTAACGATTAGACAAGAGCTGTTAAAATCTCAGCTGAGCAACATAAAATGTTTCCCACTTTTAATAACTACCTTGACTTCTCATCGAATCAACCGTAAAACAGACAGAATTTTTTTTCCCTCAAAGTGCCCACTTCTGTGTCATGGGGGGCGGGGAACCAAACAGAAACAACAACAAACAAACAAACAAAATAAAACTAAGGTTGGCTCCTTGTCTGATCGGCAGCTAAAAGAAACTTAGCCTGGAATATGTTGAAACTTTCCCTGTCTTATACAGGAATGTGCTGACATGCCTGCCTGAAACCCCAAATGAGCCCCCTTTACTGGGGGCTGATTCAGCCAGATTCCAGCTGCCATCAGCAAAGAGACAGGGCTGGTGTACACGAAGTCAATGAAAATTCAGGGACTGTTAACTTCTAGGAGTGAAATGGAGGCCAGGTTGATTTCGGCAAAAGAAGTATTTCGGCTCAATTCTCTTGACTGCATATTTTTAGATTATTTGAGAGTATAATCCTAGGTCTATGGGCAGTTAAAGTGCATTATTGATCTGACTGGGTGTTGATATAAGGCCTAAGAAAAAATCATGGGCCTACAAGTACAACTTTCTCCCTTCAAGTACATAGAAACAAAAAGACAATTCCTCATATTAATTATTATTTCCTGTAGGCAATGGTTTAGTGACTCCTTTTTTATTGTCTATCATATTAGAATCTCTGTTTATAGATCAGGTTATGTTTTATAAAACCTATCCACATGTACATCATTCAAACCTTATATATTAAGATAATGTATGTAAGGTAAATATTATTATCCTCATTTTATAAATGAAGAAACAGAAGCCTAGAGAAGTTAGGAGTCTTGCTCCCAGACACACAATTGGTAAGTGGCAGAGCTGGGCTCAAATCCAGGTCTTCTGAATCAAAATCAGGAGTCTTTGCCAAAGTGCAATGCAAAATGTGTTTTGATTTTTTAGTATTCCTTCTAGCATTTTTGCTAATATTTCTCATACTATTGGTATCATCTAAAGATAATGATTAACAGGCATTTAGAGAGTAGTAAAAGAGAGGAAAGTAAAAAACAGTGTTAGGTAACACTTATACTGGTTTAAAAGACCAGTAAGAGGAAGAGAAGCCAGCAGAGGGGTCTGCTTGGTGGTGAGAGGAGTGGAGGACCGAGCCAGCTCAGTGCTGCCTCCTAAGCAAGGGAGGAGAGAGGAAAACATGCTCCCCAGATGCTCTCTGCTTGCCCTACTCAACAACACCGGCGAGCAGCTTTCTGAGGCAGCCTTGTACTTTTGAATAACTTAGACACTCTGGGAGTTTATTCTTAAACTGACTGCCCACTACGTACCAGGCACCGTTTTACACGTTAGAGATGAGAGCAGTAAACAAGATGTCTAAACTCTCTGCCCTCATAAACTTACCTTTCAGTGGGGAAATATACCTGAAACAATAAGAAGGGTAATATCAAGAAGGAAGAAGTGCTATGAAGAAAAATAAAGCATGGGATGATCATGGAGAAAAGAGGGAGGCTTGTTTCTTATATTAGACGATCAAGGGAGTTATCTCTGATATAAGCCATTGTGGAAGAGGCCCTAATGAAGTGAAGAAGCAAGCCATTTGGATGGATGACTAGGGCAAGAGCTTTTAGATAGAGTTCAAAGGCCCTAGAGCAAGGAACAGCAGGAAGATGGGAAGTGAGATTCATCCAGAGCAACTAGAAAAGTGAAGTTGTCATTTACTGAGATGGGAAAGTCTGCAGGTTTAGGGGCAAAGATCAGGAGCTCAAGTTTTGACATATGAGCTTTCACGTGCTCATTAGACCTCCAGGAGGATACGTTGAGAAGGTGGTTGGAGTCTGCTGGGGGTTCAGGGAAGAGTCCCAGGCTGGAATTTTAATTTTATGACTCTCAGCATCTAGATGGTCCATAAAGACACAGACCAAATGAGGTGTGGATGGAGAAAGGATGAGGACTGAGGACTAAGCCCTAGGCTCTCTCCCACGTAGGATTCAGGAAGCTGCAGCTTCTGGCAAAGGAGACTGAGAAGGAGCAGCAGCTGAGGCTGAAGCACCTAGAGAGAATGCATCTTAGAAACTGATGAAGCAAGTGCTTGTTGTAAACCTAAAACTGCTCGAACAATAATAATAATACTAAAATTTTTACTTAAAAAAGAAAAATCTTTACTTAAAAAAAAGGAGGAGGAGGACGGGATGAGACCTGTACAATGCTAGCAAGCCAAGTAAGAACTGGTCGCTGCATTTGGCAACATGGGGTTTATTGGTTTATCAGGACAATGGATTGGAGGAAGATGGAATGATGGAGAGGGAAGTCTGACTGGAGGATATTCAAGAGAAAATGGGTGAAGAGGAGGTGGAGACTGAAAGTACAGCAAATTTTTAAAGGAATTTTTGTCATAATGAGAATCAGAAAAATAAGGCAGTAGCTGGAAGGGGATATGGAGTGAGAGGAAGATGTTGCTTATTTGTTAAGGGTGAGAGATATCACAGTACATTTGCTAGTTTATCTGAATAATCCAGTATAGGGAGATAAATTGATAATGCAGAAGAGGGGACAACCGCAAGAGCAAGGCCCTTGCATGGGGGAAGGAAAAGAGATCAGGAACAGATGGGGGGTGGCCTTGGGCAGGGACATAGTAACAGAAGGAGCCTTGGGATAGGAGGGAAGGCAGCGTATGAGGACACAGATGCACACATTTGACAGACTTTATGGTACATGTGTGGAAGTTCTCATCTTGCTTTTATTTTCTCAGTAAGATAAGAAGCAAGCCCAGCAGTTGAAAGCAAAGAGGCTTGAGGAGGGCGAAGAATCGGTGAAATTGTCTCTTTAGGAGAATGGGAGAGTGAGTTGAAGGAGAAATCAGCTAGGATTGCCAGGCAGCAGGAAGACTTTGAGGTCACTGAAGATTTTATGTTATTGTTGGGTCTTTAAGATTAAGGCAGTGGGCAGGGGGATGAAGAGAGTTTGATTAATGGGTACAAATGTACACTTAGATGGAAGAAATAAGACCTGGTATTTGATAGATAAGTCGGGTGACTTACAGTTAACATTAATCAGTTGTATTAGGTCATTAAATATGAAATGTCCGATTTCAAATCAGAAGTTTAGTTTATTATATCTCAAACAAGAAGCAGTACAATTTAATCAAATTATGAGCCTAAGCTATTTTAACAGTAGCTTGTTTATGCCAGCAGTGAACAAACCTGGAGAGTGAGTGGCCGTGAAATCGTGAAAGGTGTTTTCCACAGCTTATTGAAAATTTAATATTTTTCCTTGCAAGAAGTGGTCCAAAGCCTGGAAGAAGTGGTAGTCAGTTGGTGCAAGGTCTGGTGAATACAGTGGATGACAGAGAGTTTCCAAGTCCAGCTTCTGAAGTTTGAGCAGCATTGTTTGTGTGACACGTGGTCGAGTGTTGTCTTGCAAGAGGATTGGTCTGTCTCTTTTGACCAATCTCAGCTGCTAAATTGCAAGCATCCTCATTATTTCATCCAGTTGGTTGCAGTAGACATCTGCTGTAATCGACTGACCATGTTTCATGAAGCCATGGTGGATAATACCAGCTCTGGGCCACCGAACAGACACCACTAGCTTTTTTGGATGAATATTCGGTTTTGGACTGTGTTTCAGCACTTCATCTTTATCGAACCATTGTGCTAAACACTTATGATTGTCAAAAAGAATCCATTTTTCATCACATGTGACAATACAGTGTAGAAATGGTTTGTCTTTATGTCATGACAGTAAAGGAAGGCAAGTTTCGAGAGGATTTCTCTTCTGACGCTTGTTTAATTCATGTGATACCCATCTATCCAGCTTCTTTACCTTGCCCATTTATTTCAAATGGTCCAAAATTGTTGGAATAGTAACATCAAACCTTGCTGATAATTCACATGTAGTTTGAGATGGATTTACTTCCACTACAGC
>CAUYSK010064064.1:0-11267 GCA_963575035.1 Avahi laniger | reverse complement strand
TAAAAAAGATAATTGTTATTAAAATAAACTCCCTACAAATTTATGTTATGGATGGTGGCTTTCTATATTTTTGATTGCTGTATTTGGTTGCCTTTTTCCAAAGTGGCTAGCAGGCCAGTAGCACACACGCATTTTCTTGTTTGTTTTTTTAGTCGTCCAATTGACTTTTGAGAAACACGGGTTTGAACTGCTTGTGTCCAGTTATACACAAAATTTGCCTGCCTTTCCTGCCTCCCCTTCCACCTTCTCCACTTCTTCTGCCTCTGCCACCCCTGAGACAGCAAGACATACCCCTCCTCTTATTCCTCCTCCTCAGCCTACTCAGTGTGAAGACAACAAGGATGAAGACCATGATGGTGATCCACTTCCACTTAATGAATAGCAAGTGTATTTTCTCTTCCTTAAGATTTTCTTATTAGAAGAACATTTGCTTTTCTTAAGCTTACTTTCTTGTAATACTATAGTATATAATACATATAACATCAAAAATATGTTTATGTTATAGGTGAAGCTTCCAGTGAACAGTAGGCTATTAGCAGTTGAGTTTTGGAGGAATTAAAAGTTATGCTCGAATTTTGGACTGCACAAGATGGGGGTAGAGGGTTCATGTTCCTAACCTCTGCATTATTCAAAGCTCAACTGTAATTTTTTTTTTTTTTTGAGAAGTTGAATGAATACAATAGTGGAGACCTACCTTTATTTAGCATGCCTTAAGGAACTAATTCATTGTTAGAGATGAACATCGGAATTCACACTGAAGGGTCTCAGGTACCCACCCCAAACTCGGTGAGTCAAAAATTCCAAGGGTGGGATTCAGGGATTGTAGTTTTTAAAAGCTCCACAAATAAAGCATGCCCCCAAATTTGAGAACTCCTGACCCAAGAGTTAAATTTATTGCCTTCCTTCTATAGCCAAATATGCCAGTTGCATTTGAATATTTAGACCACAGAATGATGATCCTAATTTGTGGTTGTTGTCTTGACTCCCCAGCCTTCGGGGAGATTTCACACAGTTAATATTCTTTGTCCATTTGTGAGCTACTTTGGTCCATACTCCTCCAAACTCAAAAGGGCTGATAGATAGATTCCTAGAGATCACAGAGCCTAAACCTTAGGATAACCTTGGAATTTGTCACCCAACTCTTCTGAGAGTGCTAGGTTGCTGTTAATAATTATGCTAAGATAACGAGTGCAAATTGTATCTGCCCTGAACAAACAGGAGGATATGATCAACCTACCAAATATTTAGACCACACTTTCCGGAATCACCCTGGAAGTATCAGAAAGATCTCAGCAAAAACCTCACAATTGAGGAGATACACTCAATCTCCTTGGGCCCCTGAGATTTGGACTCATAGCTAAAAAAGAGGTTTTAGGATGCCTTGGGGAGGATCCAGAGTGGTCCCAAAATTCAGACTGCTAGTCCTAGGAAGAAGAGAATTATCTTCCCTCAGGACACCCCTTTCACCAAGTTTTTAGACAACCAAGATATACTATAAAGTTAAGTGTGTCCCGGGACACCTGAGCCTTTAAATCCATTGCTGGCTCTTGGACATGGCCCCAAATCACAGGCAGAGCCTCTCTCGTCTAATGGCGAACTCTATCTCTCTTTGTTGACAAGTTTTCTTATTTCCCAGCTTTCCTCTGAAAACCTCAAATGTTTTACAGGCCTAACGTAATTAACCTTCCCAGATTCTTCCACTTTTTCTATGCCTTTGTAGTACGGAATTGCCTTAATCTTTCCTTTCCATTCCTTCCTATCTGTTGACATTTTCATCTCTTTACTTTCCACTTTTCCATATTATTCTTTCTATCTGGATGCCATGACAGAAGCCTGACTAGAGGAGGGCCAAAATTAACATGTGGGGACCAGATTGAAAGACAAGCATGGATGGTAGGAAAGGAAGGAGATGGTCGAGAAACCTTATAGAGTTTAAAAGGTCTTTGGGGAATAGGTGTAATCCACAGTTTTGGATAACAAAGCAGAGAAACAACATTTGAATCTCAGTGTTATTTTTGAAAAGTAAGGATCTGAGGGGGATGTGTGTATGTGTGTGTTTATCATCACACACTTTTTATCTTTCATACATTCGGAGAGCAGCCAAGAGATTGTGAATAGGCAACATCAATCAGAACACTTATTTTTGATCATTCAGTATGAGCAGCAGAGATGAGAGTAAAATACAAAGCCCGTGAGAACAGTGTTTAGGAATTTTACTTAAGGACAAAACACCGAAAGGGAGAATGTTCAATGGTCTCTCATATTTCATCTTGACAAAATTTGCTGCTTAAGCTGTTTTATTACAACTATCTTAACCTTTTCCTATGTATATATTTTCAATTCCCTGCTGCAGTTCACTATGTCTTACAAGGTAAGCACATTATGATTTTTTTCTTTCATAAACTATGAACGTCCTCTCCATTTCTATGAAAGAGAAAACTGAACTGCCTTTATTGTAATTCATTTCTGAACTCCAACGAAAGAATGAACCCCTGTACACTGTCATAACACTGACCTCCTTGCAAACTGCTTCCGTCCTTTTGACTAAAAAAATAAATACATAAATGAAAGGAGTATTAGACAAATGAGGTTAGCATTTCTAGAAGAGTGGCACGAACATTTCATGTAATAAAACTTGAAGGCATGAAAGGTCACACCACTGTAGGCATCACTGCGTACGCAAAACATTTGCCATTTTTATCAAGATTTTTCATAAATTTGGCTTAGTTGGGGACAGATTCTTACCCTTTCCTAGGTGAAAAGGAATGATAAAGTGAAAACCATAAAAAATTGCATAGTTTCAGTTTTCATTTTTGGGATTATTGAAGTTTGAAGTAATGAGTTCCAAAATTAAGGGTGCAAATTCTTGGAAAACCAAAACCAAACTAAAAATAATGAAAGGGAGAGGTTCATCATACATTACAACAAGTAAGTCTCCAGTTTTGCAATTTCACTCCCCTGGAACTTTATGATTTTACATAATCATATGTCCAATAAAAATAAAATCATTCATCTGAGAAGGAATTGTATAAAATGTGACTATCTTACTGAACTAAGTGTGAATGTTCAAAGTTTGATTAGATCTTTTATTGAATTAATTACATTTTTGGAACTCTATATCTGTGAAAGCTTTTCTAGGAGAGAAGTTTATATAGTAAGATATTCAGTAAAATAAACAAACAAACAAAACCTCTGGCCTTGGGAATTACCATGAAAAAGAAATTCAAGATATTGGCGTACCCTGAAAAACATAACTGGGAATTTAATAATGTTTTACTTCTTAGCTTATCAGATCCCCTTAAATTAAGAATGACTGAAATATACTCTACGCTTTTCCTCAATTAACTTTTCATTCATTCACAAACACAGTGGGGCTGGCCCTGCAATGAGACCTTTCATTCTGCAAAAAGCCTGTTGGACTTGTGAGAGTCTTCAACTAATCAAAGAAACAAAACAAAATGTGAAATAAGCTCCAAGGAATTGAGGCTACTTTAGCATTCCCTTAAGGTAAACATGGTCCTTTATCACAGACGGTTGGACAAGTCCTTGGGATTCCCCTTAAAGTGAAGATTCCCAAATGCAATTGCCTCTTAACTGACAGTTAATATATCCCATTAAAGAGGTAACTGGTTACCATACCGAAAAGAGAGAGAAATTGGAGAGAGAAGCATCAGGTTTGGAAGGAGTCAAACCACTCTTCCTCCCCATCTGTCCCCTCTGCTTGTAAGAAAGGAACAGTTGTTAATGATCAGACTGAGTTAGAAACCAGCATCTCTGTTTGCAGGGTCAAGCAACTCATGGGCCTTTAAATATTTAAAAAACAAAACAAGTTGCACAATCAATGTTATGCTTTAAATAATCTACTTAAATAATCTCAGAACTGTTTCATGTTTCATTCCTAGAAGTAAAATGAAATCCAGAAACACAGTTTTCATCAAACAGCTTGATATGTTTGTAACATATATATACACTAACAAACAATAAGCACATATGCAGATGTCTGCCTTTCAGTGTTTTAAGAGTATATGCACCTGAATCATTACATTAGAAGAAGTGTTACCATCTGTTTTAATAGAATATGAAATGAAATATCAAATATATTTCAAGCATTTGGGATTACTAGTATAGAAATTGATAAATAAAAGCTTAAATTTCCCTTAACGACACTATGCCATCATTTTAAAGGCACTACACGTTTTCCCTGAAGAATTAATAGGGTGGACAATAGGCCTCTCTAAGGCCATGGAAGTCACAGTACAATGAAGATAGAGCAGCCTGAGTGGGAAACTCATGCTTGACTCTTTAAACCACACTGCTTGTTGCAATAATGACACCCCTGTCACAAGCAGCAGCAGGACGATATGTTACATGACCTAATCATGTAAAGCATTGATACCACCAGTACCCAAAGACCTCAAGACTTCAGCCACCTCACGGATCAGCCCGACCTTTGTCCTACTTCCTTATTAATGCCCTGCACTATATCAACTGTGTTTACAATGTAGCAATGTTCTCTTGGTGTAGATGTACTGTCAGTAGACTTGCCTTTCGAGGCAGTATTTTTTAACTCTTGAAGTTGAAACCTTTGCTCCGTTTAGGTTTGTGAGCTGAGCCACAGAACCTTTCTTCCAGATGACAGTGCACCGTGCCCGATGCTGGCCATATATGCATCCTAATCATGGAGTTCAAATACTGCTAGTTCAAATACAGAGGGTTGAGGCCCAGGACCAGCTGTGCCTCCTTACTCCGTGACCTTTGCTGTGGTCCTTCTCCCTTGGCCCGGGCCTGACTTTGCTGTTTCAGAGATGTGAGTTTAAGGATGCTGAGATGTCTCCCCATCTGTTTCCGTGACCTTGTCCCCATCACCTCCACCTCTTTGCCAAAAACTGATAGAAGACAACTTCCTGCAGAGAAAGAGGCTTCAAAGTGCATAGAGCGTTCAGTAAACTAGCATTTTAATTTGAATTTACACTACAGTAGAAACAGCCAATCTCAATCCTTTCAGTGCCTGGAATGTCCATAGGTAACATTTGTGTAGGTGTTGTAGGAAGGACGTCACCATTACCTCATTCTCTACACTGCCCCCAAGAAACTGTAACTCTTGCCATTTTATAGCTGAGGACAATGAGATTAAGGGGAGGCTAAGTAACTTGTCCAAGATTACTGTAGGACAGAGCCAGGCCTCACTCATGTACTTATGATTCTCCATTTTATCATCTCTTTTGCTGTGTCCCTAAATGCCTCCAGCTCCCTCCTCACTCTCTGTCCTGTGAGAATACCTATGAGCTTCATTTAGAATCTCTTTACTTTGGTCTTTGTTCCAGAAGATTTTCTGGAATTTCTTCCTTTTAGTTAAGGTTTCTTAACCTAAGATCTAAGAAAGGACCTCTGGGGGAAGGGCTTTGGGTAGGTGAATGTTTTGAAATGGTCCGTTTTCCTGTGTATAAACAGAAGCGTATTTTTCAGGAAAAGGAGTCCTCATGGTTTTCCTCAGGTTCTCAAGGGATCTGTGACCACAAAATATTAAAACCGTGACTTGATTCAATTTCTAGGGCATAGAGGTGAGAGAGAAGGAATGAACTTGCCTAGAACATAGATTCATGGCAAAATCAGAGCAGCACAAGCATAACCTACTTTGAGCTTCACAAATCTGCTCTGAATTTTTCTGGATGATCTGTGGTAAAAGCTTTACCTGCTGTTTAGTTCCACGCGTCTCGTGTGCGATGAGCAGCATGTCAGGTAGGAGGCAACAGGGGGCAGGCGTACGAGGTGTGGTGGGCCCATAGTGGGCATTCCCGATGCACCACGTTCCCAGCTGGTTCTTTGGGAAAGAGTTCTTGATCTCAGACTTGACCGTGAGAGCTGCCATGGCTCTGAGCTTGCATGCTGCTCGAGAAGTCGAGGGAAGTGGAAAAGATGGTGATAATAATGGCAGAGGGTGTCTGCGAGCTACAGTCTCCTCAGATCCCTAACGATTTATTCAATAGCCTCGGTGTTTACGATGTGGTTCACTTGGTCGCACAAGACAAAAGTACACACTGCTGTCTGCTAAGACCAGACCATTTTGATCATCACTAGAGTGTTAGGAGAATTGAACATATGTAAGGTTTAATGCAATCTAAGGAAAGTATTTAGGGATGAATGGATAAATAGGAATGATTTAAGAGGAAAAGTGTACTTTTCAAAAGAAAGCACTCAAATACAAGGAAAAGAAAGACTGATGACCAATGAAGGAAATCCTAACTCTAATTACTGCTTGGGTATTTATAGTTAGCATTAATTTGTAGCAATCTGAGCCTATATTTTCTCATTGATAAAGAGCACCATTAAATCTGTAAGTAAAATAATTTCCTTGTGAAAAACAGTAGTTGTTGATCTGGGGGCGGCAATGGTAGGGAGGTGGAGAGAGGAATGAATCAGACATGGTGCTATGGTTTTTTTCTACTGAAAGAAAAAGGTGGTTTAACACGTGGAACTAAAGTCAAGGAGCCACACTGAACACGTCAATAAGCATTGTGAGACCTTGCTGGAAGAGGGTATTGGTGGCGGCTGAGCTGATCCACGTAGATAGGCCCAAGCAGAAGGACAGAGAGCAGCGTGGGCCATTAAAAGTCCTAGAAAAGGAAAGATTGAAAAAAGGAGGCCAGGAGCCCATCTTTTGTAGACACCTAGGGGTCAGACAACACAGAGAAGGGAGTTAGATTGAAAGGCAATCTTGGTTACAGCTGGAAAGAATCTCCAGCATGAAGCTGAATGAAGACAAGGAGCACATGGGGGAGACCAAAGTGTCCTTTTAAACCCTGGCTAGGGCAACAAGACAACATGAAACTGTAGTATTAGCCCTTAGTTATACATGGTTTACACTACCAAATTCTCTGGACACACAAAAGTCATACAAACTTGCTGTAAAATGTGTTTTACAGTGTGTACAAAACTATACAGAATTATGTAAACTCCGGATACAATCTGCAGCATAAAAGTCTACATGACTCTTCCCCCAACCCAAGTGCTTTTCCCAGAGGCCACCGGTGTTAACAGTTCTATGTGACTGGTGGATTTACAAAACCGTGCACTCCACACACATATACATATGCACACAATTTTTCATACATATGTATGTATTCTGTGACCTATTAATTACACATTGTCTTAAAGTATCAAATACTATAATTTATTTAACTATGTCCCCTCACCCATCCCATCTTCAGCAGAAATCTCTCAGAGGCCCTTTCATTCATTCATTCATTCATTCACTGGATTTTGAACATTACAGTCAGCATGGCCCCAGGTCAAACATCTGACTAGTATGAAGTTGTAAAATACATACACTTTATGCTCTAGGCTTAAAATCAAGTGGAGGAGATAAAATCTAGTTGTATTAATATAGTTGTAAAATATAAGACGGTTTAAAGCCAGCTAATATCCTTTCTGCTTGAAAGCAGAAACTGTTAGTAGGAAGGCAGTAAATAAACAAATAGCTAGTTTGCAGCACCGGATAAATGCTGCATGGGGAGCGTAAACAAAGAGCCCCAGGAATTCAGAAGAGTGGAGATGGTTTCCAGCAGGGCTCTCCTGCTCCTGTCCCCAGCACTACCAGATCAATCTTCTTGCAGCAGCACTTTGATCACACCACTCCTCTTCTAAGAAGCCTCCCATGACCCTCTGTGGCCTGGCCTCTTTTCCCATCTGCTGTAGAAATTCATCTACTTCATCCATGTCATTGTCCCATTAGAATGGAAGTCATTGTGACATGGTTGAAGGTGCCCTGGAGTTGTTATTACAAGACCTGGGTGTGAATTCTGCTTCAATCACTTTTTAGCTGGGTAACACTGGGCAATCCATGCAACCTCTCCAGGTTTAGACTCTCCATTTGTCAGCTGTTGATGTTGACTGTCACATAAGTTTGGTGTAAGAATTAAATGAGATAATATGGGTGAAAGTTCTTTGTTAACTGTCCCAGCTTTTTTGTGAGTGCAACATACACATGCATATATGATATACACATTTATGAAGGCACTCAGTGAACACCTATTTATAAATATGGCTAGTGCTTCCCTGTATGTCTGCGGTCCCCAATCCCCAGGCCATGGACGGGTACTGGTCTCTGAGTTGTTAGCACAGCACGTGAGTGGCAGGCCAGCGAGGCTTTATCTGTATTTACAGCTGCACCGCATCGCTCGCATCACCGCCTGAGCTCCGCCACCTCCCCCACCCCCACCCCTGCTCCCCGCATCTGTGGAAAAATTGTTTTCCATAAAACTGGTCCCTGGTGCCAAGAAGGTTGGGGATCGCTGCTAACATGCCTGTAATTATACACACACACACACACAAAGGAGACTAGGATATTTGTTTTGGGCTCTGAAGAGCTGAAAGGAATTTGAGAAGAAAATGGAGGAAAGGTATTCCAGTCTGACGGAATGGCACGAATATGTGTTAAGAGATTTCAAGGCCTACAGTGTGTTTAAGGAACAGCAAATCATCTGATTTCCTCAAGCTCAAGGTTTATCCAGAGGAAAAACTGGAGCTTGCATTGAAAAGAGCTGGGATCAAACGTGGTGAGTGCTCCCCAAGGCTGGGCCAGGAGGTCTGCCCTCAGTTAAACTAGCAATAAGGGTCAGGGGAGGCTTTTGAGCAGAGAAGTGATGTGATCAGAGATGGTTAATTTCTCAGTGTTCTGAGGGATGGATTGACAGGAGGGTGGTTAGAGGTGAAGAGGGCGCCTGGGAGGCTGGGGCTAGGGTGGCAGGTGCCGAACCTGTATTCTGGCCAACGAAATGGGGAGGCATAGAGGTAAGTTAGTGGGATTTTTGTGTAATCATTGGCTGGATTTTTTTTTTGTGGTCCATGATTGAACTCTGAGGAGGAGAACTCTGATCAAAGGGGTTTTAGGCTTGATGGTGATCTTGGGTTGGGGGAAACAAGCCCATTGAGAACTAAAGAAAAGGGGATTGGGGGGAGTTCATTTATTTGCTCAGGGTGTGGTGGCAAAAGAAGAGGAAATAGAAACGTAGCCAGCAGTGACAACTGAACTAGCCAGGGAGGTCACAGCCTAGGGGTTGGGACATGCCCCCACCTTCTCACAAACCTCGCTGATTCCAAAGCTGGACTGAGGCATTCTCCAGGAACTCAAGGTATACCCAGAAAATTGACAGTAACAGCTAGACTTGGGGAGAATTTTAAATCTTAAAGGAACAAACAGGTTTCAAGAACCAGTAGAAACAATGGACTTGCTGATTACAATTTTATCTCGACCTTTTTTTTTTTGATTCATGAGTTTCCTTCAAAGGATTTGGCTTAGAAACTTTGTTAGCCATGTTTCAATGACCATATATCCTTAAATAGAATCCAGATACATTTCTTTACAAATAGTCATCCATGCAGACATTTTACCAGTTCAAACTCACTTTGATTTCTAATATGTTTGAATAAATAAGGCTAGGCTGCAAAGCTAATCTGTTTCCCGGGGATTTGAGAAATAGCATGGAAATCAACTATAAAGCACTATTCTCAGGATAAATCCAAAACTTTGTAGCCAGATGTCTGTCAGAGCACTGTAACTGAGAAAAAGCCTTCATTTGCATTACTCACCAAAGGAAATGAGAATTTCTCCCCATTGTCAAAACTGATAAAAGCCTCTTTATGTGGGCTTGCTCCATTTCATCTTATGATCTACTGTTACCTATATTGAAAGCAGCAACCAAATATGTTCACTGTAAAAATACAAGTCATTTAAGTATAAACGAGAACTTGTAATGGAAATAGATTCTCACATTGGGACAATAACTAGCGCAGGGAAAGTCAATGGTATAAATCCCAGACTTCAAAAATATGCAACTTTATATTGTCTCATTTATTACAAATATATACACAGTTTAAGTATTTTAAAGCACTTAGATTTTTTTTGGCAACTTTTATAATTAAAATTATATAATTGAACGGTCTTGAAAAGTTCCCAAGATAATTATAAATAACAGTTCAAAATCTTAATACATTATACAGTTGGAGGTGGTTATTGGATTCGAAGGCAGCAGGCATCTGCTGAGGGTAGGAAAAGCAAACACTTAGGAAACAATTCCTCAGCATATGTAATGGAGTGTCAAGAAATGGATAGTCTTTGTGACTAGTTCATTTTCTAGCAGCCATCAAGACCAATACCTTTTTTTTTTTTTTTAAAGGAAAAGGAAAACAGTTCTCTGTATAAGTCTAGTGAGGCCTGCTAGGGATACAGAAACATTGGAGTGAATGTGTAGCAAGCAAGTAAAAGCCATAGAGGTCTCTGTCTTTATTCCATATGGTCTGAAGTGAGTCTGATGGGATTTCAGATTGTGGCCAGAGATAGCAGAGGCTAGTGCAAAGCTCCTGAATGAAAACTCCAAACTTCTGAATCCAAACCTCAAATTCAGGTCAAGTTCACTGAGAGGTTTTGACTCAGAGGTTCGTGAGCCTTTGAATGAACCTGCCTCAAGTCCTAAACGAGCTAAGGGCAAATTTCAAATGAACCTGAGATGAATTATGGTTTCAGGTAGACATCAAGTGAAGCTCGGTCTCAGCTCTGTTTTAGTTTAAATTTAGGATGAGAGTCCACATAAGCCCAAAATATGTGACTCCCACCTTGACTTCTCATGAACCTCACACAAACAGAGAACATTAAACCTCCAGCAGCTCCAGCTGGTGAAGCTTTTGTAACAGGCAGGCATTATGCCATATACAAAAGTATAAACCAGCAGCCACATTACTGCACTGGCATGGGGGCTTCAGGAAGCTGAACAGGTTTCATATGGGTACCTGGCATTGTAATAATACCTCATCCCATCCTGAAATAATGCTTTGTGCTGATAGTCTTGAACAAAAACGAAGTGCGCTGGGTAGACACTCTTCACCCTCCAGCTGGCAGGATGCATAGTCTGCCGTATCATGGGTGGGGAAATCAAGAGAGCCAAAATTCTGTGTCGCTGACTGTCAGGCCCAGTATCACGCAAAGGAAACGTGAGCACAGTAAGTGAGGAAGAGCTACCGGTTCCTTGGCCCTCACCATGTCTGTCTTGTCTACACTGCCTCTTAAAAAAAAAAATGAAGAGAATAGGATTTAATAACTTCTAACAATGTATTGGGTTCCCCAGAGAAGGAGGAAAGGAATCTGGGGAGGTGCCTGGGAGAGCCGGCTGGTGGAAACAGAATTTCCTCTCGGGAGGCAAGAGAAGCCTCGGCCCTGGCCCAGAAGAGGGAGGTGGGCAGAGAAAGGGGACACTACCTGGGGCTGGGGAAGC
>CAUYSK010064062.1:0-32642 GCA_963575035.1 Avahi laniger | reverse complement strand
CCACATTTAGGGGGAATCTGAAAAACTAAATAAGGACCAGCAAATGACTTGAGATTCAGGTAAATAGTTCTTAATCGCTGGTAAACCAAAAGTCTAATTGGGAGTTTTTGTTTTAGTTTTTTATTTTATTCTTTCTTTATTTTTTTGAGACAGAGTCTCACTCTGTTGCCCAGGCTAGAGTGCCGTGGCGTCAGTCTAGCTCACAGCAATCTAAGACTCCTGGATTCAAGCGATCCTCCTGCCTCAGCCTCCCGCGTAGCTGGGACTACAGGCATGTGCCACCATGCCCGGCTAGTTTTTCTATATATTCTGTCCAATTAATTTCTTTCTATTTTTGGTAGAGACGGGGTCTCGCTCTTGCTCAGGCTGGTTTCGAACTCCTGACCTCAAGCAATTCACCCACCTCGGCCTCCCAGAGTGCTAGGATTACAGGCGTGAGCCACTGCGCCCAGCTGTTTTAGTTTTTTAAATGCAATTTCTGTCTCTCATTTATCCTGCATGTATGCATATTGCATCTCAGACTTTTCAGCACGCTATCAATAATACTCATCACAAAGCATTTCTTGTAATTCATAAACACAAGTCAATGATATACAACAGATATAAATGAATGAATAAGGAATAGGATGTCCGTAAGCTTACAAACATCTTTTTATCAAAAAAGCTGGGAATTTTGTTGCGATGCTAACTCTCAACATTTCATATATTATAACATATTCCACCAATGTAGTTGAGAATCAATTTATAAAATATTTTGTAGGCTATGATAAAGAAAGTAGGAAGAGGCCGGGCGCGGTGGCTCACACCTATAATCCTAGCACTCTGGGAGGCCGAGGCGGGTGGATTGTTTGAGCTCAGGAGTTCGAGACCAGCCTGAGCAAGAGCGAGACCCCATCTCTACTAAAAATAGAGAAATTAATGGGACAACTAAACATATACAGAAAAAATTAGCCGGGCATGGTGGCACATGCCTGTAGTCCCAGCTACTCGGGAGGCTGAGGCAGGAGGACGGCTTGAGCCCAGGAGTTTGTGGGTGCTGTGAGCTAGGCTGACACCATGGCACTCACTCTAGCCTGCGCAACAGAGTGAGACTCTGTCTCAAAAAAAAAAAACAAAAGAAAGTGGGAAGAGAACAATACCAAATTCCTCGGCCAGGAGGAGACAGGTGCTTATGCAGTCAGGGATTGGGAAGACTGTAGAAAGGAAGGAAGAAGACAAGATCTGGTCATTCGTGGGTCAGAAAGCATTAATCCAAAGGAAGACTTCAACGATGATTTTTAAGGCTTCTACTCCTAGAGATTATCACTTTCAGAAAAGAAAAGAAGCCACCATTATTAAAAGGAGATTTTTTTCAGTTTAATTTGAGGTACAAAGACTTTCAAATGTAGATGGAACCTTAGAGATATATTTCCATTTTTTTTAAAGGATGAACAAACAGAGAGCTTAAGTTGATTGCCTAAGGTCACCCAGGCAGGGCCCACGTTAAGATTAAGGAGTGGTGTACTGTAAACTTGTAGAGGGTCCTTTACGCAGACAGAAATGCTGCCCTCCAGGCAGATACCATAGCAAACAGTGGCTCTGTATCTACCACGTCGTATATGGGTCCTTAGTTAAGGCCACATACGGAGTGACAGGAGTCGCGGAATTTCAGGTAAAGTGGTAAATGGAGAGGCTTCAAGTAGGTAAGGAACTTAGGTTTTTAAACTTCTAGGTACCCCTCACTTTACATCTGGTTATCTCATTTAATTTTAACCATAATCCTCCAAATTGTGTGTTATTATCATTTAAGACGAGAAAAGATTAAATTGCTCCAGCTAGAAAGGAAGGACCCCAAATCTCAACCAAACCCAGATGTCATAGTGGTCAAGTTCTGTCCTTTCCGTGCTCTCCTCATACTGCCCAACTTAACCCAACACACCCATTCTACACATGAGAAAAGAGAGGCCCCGCGAATTCGCACACATCTGGGGCAAAGCTGGGGCCAGAAAGTAGACTATCTCCAACCCCCCAAGTCAAAGGTCTTTCCAGGCACACACGTTTTTAAGGCTTCATCAATCTATACCACCCTACAAATGGAGAGAAGGGAAAAAAGCTGTCGACTGCGGAGAGAAACAATGAAGAGAAAAAGGAGCTAAAAAGGAGGTGATAGAATGGCGTGAGGGTGGGAAGGGAGTTGCATGTCCCTTTCCCTCGACTCCTACCCACTAACAAAACCAGAACCACTATCCAGCGTATCTCAGAAGTTTAGCCTCCGCCAGCTTCATTTCTTATCGTCTCTCAGGAACTGTTTTAACCCTTCCCTAAATCTAGACAAGGCTAAGGCAGGCAAGGTGTACACTGCAAGCAGAAGTGAAAACTTCAAGTGCGAAACAAAACTTGAGCCACCCGGGTGGTAAAGATTTGAGGTCGGTTTGAAAGAGAAGTTGAGAAAGCGGCCGAGGGGAGAGTTTGGCTGCACCGCACGCCGCCACAAAGGGGCGGGGCCGCGGGGAGCTGGGGCCGCGTTTCCTGCCGGACCAGGCGGAGAGGGAGACGCCCCGACCCCCACCCGCCACGTGACCTGCAGTGTTGTGGTTCGGCCCGCGTGGGTGGCGGGAGCGGCGGGAGCTGTAGGAGGGCGGGGGCAGCGAGGGGGCGGGTCACGTGACGGGGTTTAAATCTCCCGCAGTCGGAGCCGCGGGGGCGCCAGTGCCGCGCGTCGAGCGGGAGCAGAGGAGGCGAAGGAGGAGGGCCAGAGAGGCAGTTGAAAGATGGCGGACGAGACGGCGCTCGCCCTTCAGCCCGGCGGCTCCTCCTCAGCGACGGCCGAGAGGGAGGCCGCGTCGCCGCCCGCAGGGGAGCCGCTCCGCAAGAGGCCGCGGAGAGATGGTCCTGGCTTCGAACGGAGCCCGGGAGAGCCCGGTGGGACGGGCCCCGAGCGAGAGGTGCCAGCGGCTGCGGGGGGCTGCCCGGCGGCGGCGGCGGTGCTGTGGCGGAAGGCGGAGGGGGCGGGCGGGGAGCGAGAGGCCCAGGCGACGGCGGCGGCCAGAGAAGGAGACAATGGGCCGGGCCTACAGGGCCTATCCCGGGAGCCGCTGCCGGCCGACGACTTCTACGATGACGACGACGACGACGACGAGGGCGAGGAGGAGGAAGAGGCGGCAGCGGCGATTGGGTACCGAGGTGCGCAGGGCGCGGGCGGCCAAGACTGCGCATCCCCTCCTCCCTCTCTCGGGGCCCCTCCTGGCGTGGAGTGGGGGGTCTCCGGGACTAGCCGGGGGCTTAGGGCTGGATCTGCGGCGTCCTCCTCCCCTCCACGGCCCGCCGCTCAGCTGTGGGAGAGCTGCCTGCGGACTCATTCCCTTCCCTCCATCTGCGGTTCGACTGAGCGGCCTTGCGCTTTGCGCAGCCGCCAAGTTAAAATGCTCTCGGAGTTGCATTAAAATAAGTTTTCTTTTCTCTTCTACTGTTTTATATTGCTTTCGTTAAAGTTTTTTTTTTCTTTTTTATTCTCACCCCCGCCCCCAGAACACACTTAAGTCTGCAACTTTTGGCTGTCCTGTTGATCGGCCTTTTGAGTTGCTTTTGCAAACTGACACCTGTGCCGTTTGCTTTTTTGGGATGGGGGAGGTCTGTATTTTTGAGCTTAAAGTTATAAATTTTATAAGGGCAAAGCTGTTATAAAGTCACAGACTGCAAAATTTGAAGAACGCGGCTCTTTCTAAAGACATTATGCCTTCTGTGATGCAATTAATAGTGGGCATAGGAGAGTGTTAGTACTCTTAGAGTAGTTTATGTGAATATTATTTTTTTTGCTAATCATGTTCTTAGCAGAACGGTAATGGTTTTTAGGTTAAGTGTAATTTCTTTGTATATATGTAAGTCTTGAAACAAATTGACATTTTTGGCACACTGAAACAGATGTGTCATGTCCTGGAGGGTTTCATATTTTTTATCTAAGGAGTTTCTGTCCTGGATAGGTGTGTATCTTTATCAGTATATGTGTCACATTCATTTAGTGGGCCATTTGGCCATCTGTAAAATAAAAAAAAAAAAAACACAGTAACTTCCACATTAGGGGCTGCATTATTAGAACAGCTTCTGATTTCAAGAACACAGTTTAATACTGGTTATTTACTTAATAACTAATAACACCATTTAGTAGGGGAAATGAATAATGCAAAGGTGATTTAGTATTTCTAGTATTATATAAGAATTAAAAGTGGATACTGCTGTGGTTTTATTTGAGTGACATTTTTGGGTAAGTTTCAATTTGACAGGCTTCAAGAACTCCATTATTTGTGATTGATAAAGTCAATGTAGATTACTACCTTTTCTAGTTTGATTTTTAAAAGTAGACTATTTCTAGATTTTGGATGAAACTTTTAGATTCTGGGAAGAGTTCCTAAAGATGAGGAAACTGCTTCTGCGAAAAGTGCAAGTTGACCTTGTAGGCTTCTTTTTTTTTTTTTTTTTTTTTGAGAAAGAGTTCGCTCTGTGGCTGAGGCTGGTCTTGAACTCCTCCTGATCTCAAGCGATCCTCCTGCCTGGGCCTCACAGAATGCTAGGGTTATGGGAGCCCCGGCCTATCCCATAGGCATTCTTTACACATGCACTATGAATGTTAAATGCTTTATTCAGTGAAAATGGTTGCATCATAACCTTTTACTGGTGTTTGTATGTTTTAGATGCGGATTGTTTGAGTAGCCTTGACTTAATTTTGATTTCTTTTGTGGGTAACCTTAGTTTTGGTTTCTTTTGCAGATAACCTTCTGTTTGGTGATGAAATTATCACTAATGGCTTTCATTCCTGTGAAAGTGACGAGGATGATAGAGCCTCACATGCAAGCTCTAGTGACTGGACACCAAGGCCACGGATAGGTATGGCTCAGAGCTAACTGTGCAACTTTAGAAAGTAGATGCCTTTTTTTTTGTATTTTCTTTTATGCCAGTTTTTAATTCTCAGCCCCCTTAACCTATTGGTGAGGTTTTTAGGTATGTGGTAAGATTTAAGGTCAGTATATTTTTATAAGGGAAGTCCAGTGCTTTGTTCTGCTTTTGTTTTTAAACGGCTCAGGCCCATGGGAGCTGACCTCTGCTGTTTCTCAAACAGCCAGGTCCTTCTTACACCTTAGGTTCCTTTCACTTGTACCCTCTTCGTGGTGTATTCTTCCTCCACTTAGTGTCTTCCTCACTTCCTATTTCTTACACTTATCACTTCTTAAGCTCTGTGTCTTGTGTGTGGTATTTGCTTGCTTTTGAGACAGGGTCTGGTCTTACTCTGTTGCCTGGGCTGGCATCATGATAGCTCCCTGCAACCTCAAACTGTTGGGCTCAAGCAATCCTCCTGCCTTGGCCTCCCAAAGTGCTGGGATTACTGGTGTGAGCCACCACATCCAGCCTGTATCTTGTTTTTTTAATTGTCTTGTTTCCTTTGCAAGAATATAAGCTCAGTGGGGGTAGGGGTTTTTGACTGACAAGTATATTACTGTTTTGTCAGTGCTAAAAAAGTGCCTGGCAGATAATTTGTGCTCAATAAATGTTTGTTAAATATGTGAATGAGATGGGAAAGTATTTTGAAGTAGAGAACGTTAGCAGATTTTTATACCAGAGGTATAACTATCTTGATAGTGGATCTTTTTCTTGGTTTTCACTCCTTCAAATGGCTTGACTATTTAAACATAGTGATGATTATTATTAATAGTTCCTCTTTGGTGTCTATAGTATTATGTTTTTGGTTTTCTCAATTTAGGAAACTGATCTGAGCAAATTGGGTAATAGAAAATTATTGATTCTCAAAACATCAGCTTTGTTAACCCATCTTGGGAGATTGGTTAAGATCAAAGTGAGAGTTATTACAGGAAAAATGTTCCAAGAGCAGTTATGTATAGATTTCCATTTGTTTTTCCTCTGTGGTCTTAGTAATACATAGTATGTGCTTTCAGGACTGGTAGGATGTTTTTACGTTAATTTGGAGAACACTTTCGTAAATACTTTTGTTATCAATTATGGTGTATGTTTCTAGAGTTTAACCAGAAACACTTAATTCTGGTATTAATTACTTTGATTCTTTAAAATGTTACAGATTGCTTAACTCATAACTTCAGAAAATAAATGAGATTTTGAATTAAAGTGTATTTGATCTATGTCTTTTTCCCCTTAATATAGGTCCATATACTTTTGTTCAGCAACATCTCATGATTGGTACTGATCCTCGAACAATTCTTAAAGATTTACTACCAGAAACAATTCCTCCACCTGAATTGGATGATATGACACTGTGGCAGATTGTTATTAATATCCTTTCAGAACCACCGAAAAGGAAAAAAAGAAAAGATATTAATACAATTGAAGATGCTGTGAAATTACTACAAGAGTGCAAAAAAATTATAGTTCTAACTGGAGCTGGGGTATGTAAGATGTATAAAACACTCGTAAAAGAGAGAGATGGTATATGTCTTTCTTATGTCTTTTCCAAATAAGAAACGTTTTTCTGGTTTAGAAGAATTTATCCTTACATGATAATGGGTGGTTGGAAACTGCCAAAAGCTTAGTGCTGCAGCAGTTGCTAAATTATTAATAGTTTAGATTTTTAGAAGCTCTCCAACAGCCTTAAAAAATGTTTGCTTCTGTTTATTTCTAGCACAGTGGGTAAGTGGAGTTAAGGGAAGATTCTAACCTACATTATACTACAGCTCCTAAAGGAGATGCAGGGAATTATAATTCTGCTTTTGTTAGGGTATGGTAGAGTCTGATGAAGAAATTGGGTATTTGTTCCATCTTCATGGAGAAACCAGGGATCTAATTGGTATTCACAAGTGAAGAACTTAGCACTGGGAAGGTAACTGGTTCCTATCTTCCCTCCATTTTAAATTAAGATGATAAATTATGGTGGCTTGAAATTTTACATTTGATCCACCTTAGGGTTGCAGTTAGTTACCTAAGGCTATTGCATAGTGTGTGTCAAATACAGAGTATATTATATATTAGCAACCAGAGCAACTGCTGGAGTAAAATTCAGTCATGTTTTCTGCCATTTTGAGTTGTGAAAATGTGTTATGTAATCCAAATGATCATCAAAAATAGTTATGTATTGCTCACAGGTGTGATTAGACAGGTTTGTTTTATTCTGAGGTCAAATTGGAGTCAACTCTGATAAAATTATGAAACAAGACAATAACTTCTGAAATCCCTGTTTGAAATGTCAGGGTTTATTTTTGGAAAAAGCATAGTATCTAATTCTATTCTTAAATAAATTAAGAATTGAAATATTATACAACATATTTTTTAATGGAAATAAATTTGGTATTCTTCAGGTAATAGAACCCTGACCATATGAAAGATTTCTTTGGAAATACTTGTCTGTCGGAAATTCCTGCCTGCTTTCTAGTTAAAATAATTGATTAAAATGGTTTACTCCCTTTTTGATCAATTTGCACTTGCTTTAATTTTTTGGTTAGATGCTTAAAGGTTTAAAGTTAACCTAACTTAAAAATTCCTTATCTCCATTAAAAATTGGATATGTGGCAGATTTAATTATATTAGTTTACTTGGGTGTTTTATTTCTGTTTGAAATTAGGGTATGGTAATATTTCTGTTCCCAGAAAGAAATTTCAAATGAAAATCTTCCCTAATTGTATGGTGAGAGAGCTAGTTATCATAAAGGTTAAAGATTTAATTGTATGAATTATTCCATGCATATTTCAGGTATCTGTTTCATGTGGAATACCTGACTTCAGGTCAAGAGATGGTATTTATGCTCGCCTAGCAGTAGACTTCCCAGATCTTCCAGATCCTCAAGCGATGTTTGATATTGAATATTTCAGAAAAGATCCAAGACCATTCTTCAAGTTTGCAAAGGTACTATGACCTCTTCCAGTTGTTTCTTTGGCCTCCTTTCGTGAAAAAGTGTTTTGTTCACATATAACGCCTTTTAAGCTTACCATTCGTTGTCTAGTAAACTGAATGCTACTACTATGGTGGAGTAAGATCACTTATTACAGTTAGAATTCCCTTCCTCCCAGAGAGAACTATCATCTACTTTTTGTGTTAGGATTAAGCTTATTTTCAAAGAAGAGACAGTTTCATATTTTTTAAATTTGTACTTCTTTCATGGTCTTTATTTTGCCTGGGCTTTTTTTTTTTTTTTTAGAGGTTTGTAGACCATATAAAAATAACATAACTCAATTTGTAGTATTTTTTTATAGGTTGTAAAGGTTATAACATCTGCTTAGGTGTTTTGTTGTAGGCAGGTTTTAACACATTAGGATGTGCCTAAAAATCATTTGTGATTGGGGTGGAGAAGATTCCTTAGGTTGCATTTTTGTCAGCAGATTCTAGAGGAGCCTTATTCTGCTCTGGAATGCACTGTCCAGGTCAGAAGCCATTAGCCACATGTAGCTGTTGAGTACTTGAAGTGTGTTGAGATGTGCTGTAAGTGTGGAAGACATATCAGATTTTAGACATCTAGTATGGAAAATATAAAATATTTCATTAATTTTATTTATCAGATATGAACAAATATTGATTACATGTGGAAATGATACTTTTGATACTGGGTTAAATAAGATATATTTTGAAATTTTCACTTTTTAGATGTAGTTACTAGAAGATTTAAAATCACATGCATGGCTCATATTAATATATCTATTGCATAGTTATGCTCTGGAGTATAACGTTTAATAATGCATAATACCATGCTCAAGAGATTTTTGGTCATTAGAAAACTTTTGCTTTTTTTCTGTAGTGTAGCCTTATGGAAAGAAATTATAAAATTATTGCTAAATTTGGAAGTATATTTGAAAGGATCTTTTGTATTAGTGACTTTTTTAATGAATCCAGAAATTAGTGAACCTAAGTGTTAAAGGGTGACCTCATCTACTTTCAAACCATCTGATGTATTTATATGACTATAGGAAAAGCTACTAATGCAGAATAAATTGTGTTAATGTAAGTTGGTGACTCTCTTTAAAGAAATACAATTTTATTTCATCCAGATGTGTGGTATATTAAATGGATGTTAGAGTAAAATGGGAAAATTATATTAAAAATTCTTGGATATGATTTACTTTCTAAACTGCAACTAAATCTGAAAAGTTTTCAGGAGGATTCAAGAGAATTTTGAGTCTTTCCAGCAATTAACTCGAAACTTTAAAAAGTTTTGAATTTTTTACTTCATATATCTGCAGTAATTATGGTCATCTGTATCTATCTGACTTTTAGGGCAGACACCTGGTTCATACCTTGATTGAATAAATAAAGTTACTGGTTTTTTGCTAATTACAAAATTATGGATTTGTGAAGACAAGCTGTTTTAACCTACCGGTGCTATTTGATATTGCATGGTTTTGGAAGACCAACGAAATACCACTGAGTTATAGGTTTCTTGAATTGGAGCTAGGACATTGGCATTATAATAGCTCTAGTTAGCAGACATTGACACTTCTAGAAAACCAGCAAGTAACTAGAATTACTTTGATCTTCTGATTATAAAAGCTTGATTCACTAGTACATTCATATAATGTTTATAGGATTTTTGCTGTAAATTCTATTTCAAGGAAATAAAACATGTTGCCAAAGCTAACTTTTTGTCAGCTTTTTTTCCACTGTCTTATAAAGATCTACTTAAGAGGATACTAAATTGCCTAGTAAAGTTAAAAGGTACAGTTAAATATCTAAAATTAAGAATTCTGTTCTTTTGGTAGCAAATTTTTATGTATACACTTGGTAACCTGACACTTGGAAAAATGTGGTAACTGAGAATAGAAATAGCAAGTGAGAAAGATTAAACTTAGCTATCTAATATACAAAATCTGTGTGCATTTTTAGTTTACAGTAACTTTAATGTGAGAATCTGCTTCTACAGATACAGAAGCAATTCATAATTACCCTGATGAAGACAAATCCTAAGAACTTTTAAAATACATTTAATAGAAATCTAGATACTGCATAAGAGAAAATATGTGAATTATAATAAAAATGGCACAGCATTAATGTGTTATAGTGGTTGTTAACTGCTGTGTACAGGTTTTATAGTATCTGGGAAGAGAAAAAGAGAGGTCAGCATTTTTCACTTGTCTGTAATATTAAAAACACACATTTTTATTAATAAATTCACTTATGAAGTGTACCATCTTCTAATCCTATTTATATGAATTTAATTTTGCTCGATGCTTTTCTCAGTTTTCACTTATGGTAAGAGCTAAATAAACCTTTATAGTTACTCATACATAATTCTTATTTATTTATTTATTTACTTACTTACTTATTTGAGACAGGATCTCGCTCTGTCGTCCAGACTGGAGCGTGGTGGTGAGATCACAGCTCACTGCATCCTCTAACTCCCAGGCTCAAGTGATCCTTCCACCTCAGCCTCCTGAAGTTCTGGGGTTGCAGGTGTGAGCCACCATGCCTGACCTTGTTCATTCTTCAATTTTCACATTAGGAACTGACTAAAAGAAAGCTTCTAGTTGCTAAAGTAGTACTTAATAATAACAGCTAGGAGAAACAATATGAGTTAATTGAGTCTAAAAATTAATAACTAGAAAAGGCTTAAGGAGAAATAAGTAAGGACAAAGAATGTAGGATAGTACTGAAAAGCAGAAGATGGGGAGGGTATAAACATTGTCATTACATTTTACTAGATTCCTAAATATTTCAAGAATAAAATATCCATATAATCTAAACTTTTCTACTAGTTGCTGTAGTAGGCAGGCAGAAAAATGGTTTATGATTTTTGCTAGTTATGAGAGAAAACAGATTTAAAATGAAGCCATGAAAACAGGCAGTATTATTGATGAAATTTAGAAGGATAGGAAGAATTTCTATGTCATGCCATTGGTTGTATATAATTATTGAGAAGAAATTTAGATTTCATTTATACTGGAAATTCCAAGTCATGGAGAGGCATGTAAAAGACGTTACTGAGTATTAAAGCAGTCTCTTAAGCATGGCACTATTAACATTTTGAGCTTGGTAATTCTTTGCTGTGGGGAGCTTTCCTGTGCTTTGTAGGTGGTTTAGCAGTATCCCTGGCTTCTACCCACTAAATGGCATTAGCACCCCTACCCCAGTCCTTAGAATCAGAAATGTCTTCAGACATTGCAGAATGCCCCTTGCAAAATTGTTCACTGAGTACTGTATATTACAGTATGCCTGGCTGTATATTACAGTATTACCACTTTGCATTCTTTTACACAAGAAGAATTAAGGCCCATTTTAAAGTTGTATAGCCATGTTCTGAGCCATGTTCTTACTCTTTTACATAATAAGGCCTAAAATTGATAACGAGTTGTGGTCATGGTTCTCATAAGCCTAAAATAAAGTCATTGATGCTGATAAAAATGAGAGATTTTATTTAGAGTCAATGAAGGTAAAACTGAATTACAATATATAAAATACTTTTTTTTTTAAAAGGACTGTATTCAAAGAGAAGTTGCTATCCCATATTGAATTCATTGATTATTCTTTCCCTAAAGTGATTAAAATCCAAGAAAACGTGGAGGGAGAAATATGAACTGAATTCTTATGAACTTAATTCCAAAAATGTATCTTTATACTTATTCAAAAAATTACTGATAATGTGCAGACATACCAGATTATGTAGTACAAAGCTCATTACCTAAAAAATGAAAGAATGCAAGCAGAAAGGAAAAAAATAGTCACAGTCCCATTTACTTGAAGATAATGTGTTAATAAGTTTTTTTACTGAATACTTTCTAATGGTCATATATAATGTTAATTAAGTGGGGTACTGTAATACTCCCTCAAGTGTGCATTGTGGATGTGCAGTTATACATTTGGATGTATAAATAATGTTGCTATGATTGTCCTTTTTTGGTATGTCTCCATTGTTCTTCGGATAAATTTCTGAAAGTGAAATTGCTAGTTTGCTTTTTAAGGCTCCTGATACGTTTTTTCCTATTGTAATCTGGAAAGGTCTGAAGTAAAATAGACTCCCATCAGAAGTACATGAGAAGGCTGATTTAGCATGCACTACCCCTGCCTCCCCGAAAACTGCAAAGACTGCAGAATACATTAATAGCATTAAAATATTTTTTAAAAGGCATATATCTATATCTCTAGCTAGCTAGTTTAAAAAGAAATTCAAACAATACACAACATGAAGTGTTAGCCTCTTCCTTCAGTTTTCCCTATCCCTAATCTGTCTCCTTAAAGGTTATCATGGTAAAGCTTTTTCTTGGGTTTCCTTCTGTGTAAAAAATCTGTTTGTGCTGGCGTGGGAGGGGGATGTTAGCTTAAGTTTTAAGTAAATACTTAAAAAATGATTACCAGCAGAATTAAACACCCTGTTTTCTATCTTGCTTTTTTTTAACCACATAATAATCTTGGAAAAAGTTTCATTATGGCACCTAGCAGATATACCTTATTTTTAAAAGAAGGCTGAATAATATTCTATTTTATAGTTGTACCACATGTATTTAATCTAGTCTTCTATTAACAGGCATCTAGGGCTTTGTTTTTTTTTAAATCTAGGATTGTTCTTAAGGCAATTTAAAAACTCAAATAGGTAAAATACTAGCATCTTACTAGTGTTTGGTTTTTATCAATGTGAATGACTACTTTTCACTGCTGGCCATTTGTATATCTTTAAATTGCCTCTGTTCTTAGCCATTTTTCCCTATTTCCATGCTTTTCATAGTGATTTGTGGTGTATTATATACCCTTTTTTTAAAAAAAATTTACTTAAAAAATTTTTTTCTATATTTTTTGTTTCTATGGATACGTAATAGTTGTACATGCATTATATATTCTTGACAAGTGTTTTTGTTTTAGTCTTACTGGAATTCCAGCCTCCAATAAGCCCATGAAGGTGAGCAAAATGAGGTGTATTTACTAGACTAGTTTTACTCAATTAGACTAGTTTGCAATACCTAATAGAAATGGTGCTTAGCCTAAAAGAAAAATAGAAAACTTGAGGCTGAGGGATCAAATATTGAAAAGGCAAAAAGTATTGCATAGTGGTTAAGAGCTGGGCTTCATATCAGACCTGGGTTTGAATGATAGATAGCTCTGCTGCTTACTGGCTCTTGTGACTAAAAATGGCAAGGTACTTCTGTGCTTTGGTTTTTTTCATCTGCATGATAGGGGTATATATTCCTACAGTAGGATTAGTAAACTTTTTCTGTAAAGGGCCAGGTAGTAAATAAATATATGGCTTGCTTTTTGGAGTGCGTAGGGTCTCTGTCATATGTTCTTTGTTTTCCTTTATTTATAACCCTTTAAAAATGTAAAACCCACCTCTCTGCCTTGTCTACAGCATTATAATAAATAAAAGTTCCGGTGTTATGCTTTGTACATACTAAAAGTTCATCAAGTGGTAACTAATAGCTTTAACTAATTGAAATTCTCTTGTGTTAATACAGAAATTGGCATACCATGGCCTCAGTCCAAATGCGGCCCACTGTCTATTGTACAGCCTGTGAGCTGAGAATTAATTATATGTATTTACAGTGTCTACAGTATGATGTTTTGATATGCATATACATTACAGAATGGTTAAATAAAGCTAATTAACATTCATTACTTCACATTTTTTTTGTGATGAGAACAGTTAAAATATACTCTTAGGAATTTTCAAGTATACAATACGTTATTAACTATAGTCAGCAATAGAGCTGCTGAACTTGCTGTCTGAGATTTTCTGTCCTTTGACCAACATATCCCCAATCCCACCGTTCTAGTTAAGAATTAATTTTTAAATGGCTGGGAAAAAAATTAAAAGAATAATATTTCATGGCACGTGAATATTGTATGAATTTCTAATGGCATTGTCCGTAAATACAAAGTTTCACTGGAGCACAGCCATGCTTATTCATTTATATGTTGTCTATGGCTGCTTTTGCACTACAGTTTCAGAGCTGCGTAGTTGAGACAGAAAGACCGTACGGCCTACAAAGCCTAAAATATTTATTATCTGGTGGCCCTGTATAGAAAAATTGTGCTGACCCATGGGTTCCTAAGGGAACTCAACTTGTTTTTAAATACAGTTGAATTTGCCAGGTGACCAACTTTAATTTATCAGTTAATAATAAGTATTGATTAATCAAGATATTGAGTAGTCTATTCAAGTGTGGTTTTGTTGAATGAATGAAACAAGATAGGGATTATGAAGATTCTCCTTACCAGGATTGTTCAGTTTCACTTCTCTTTTTGACAGCATGGGGAATTTAGGTTCCAGTTTCTTACCAACTCTACTTACTGCCTCCCTTTCCTATATATAGGAGGAGGTGGATATATTAGCAAATACTGACATCTGTAAAACCTTTTAATGTGTTTTTTTCCCCCCCCTCCCTTTCTTCTTTGGTATGGGATCTCATTTTCCAGGCTGGAGTGCAGGTGCGGTCATAGCACACTTTAGCTTTGAACTCTTGGGCTTAAGTGATCCTCCTGCCTCAGCTTCCTGAATAGCTGGGACTATAGGCACACACCACCTCGCCTGGCTTTTCAATTTTAAGAAGCTGCAAATATACCCCTGCCTTTGACTGGAGTCATTTATTTGTATTGCTGGAAATTTGGGGAAGAAAGAAAGCATTAGCATCTCTGGAGGAAAGCCATTATTTCTGTAGGAAACTTCACTGTTGCAGATAGTTTTAAGCTTCAGTTTTGACCACATTGGTTGCTTGTGGCCTATTCCTGGATTATTTAAATGTTTCCAGACAGGGCTATGTGGAAGCAGGGTTTGTTTTTATAGTGTTGTGAGCCTTTTGTTCCAGCTCTGCTTCCACTCTTAATCTATAAGGATCCCTATGACAATAACAGAATGACCCAGCCTTCATGATTGGTTCCTTAAAAGGGCTTTAGGATGTTCACATCTGGGATGGCCTGTCTTGCTTAGAGCAGGGCTAGCATGTCACACTTCCAACATGGAAGAATTAATTTATATTCTGTTTGTAAATTGTATTCCCAGCCATGTGTTTTTTAGCAAACTATTCATGTTAAGAGCCTGACTTAGGAGTGATTTCTATTAAAATAGTCCTTCCAGAGTAATTTTTTAAAAATTTCAGATTATATCCTTAAGTTTGAACACTACATTTAAATCTAATAGTTTAAATTTAAATGGTCTACTTCATACTTGACAGAAAATAGACAAAGTTAAGATTCAGATCCTTCAGATTCTCATACCATAAAGTATAGGGTCATAAAACAAAAAAGTCCTTCATGAACTATCTCCAACTACAGGCATTTATTTGTAACTTTAACCACTAAACTACCTTGAATCGTTACACGTTGGGCATGAATGGAAACTGGAGTGGAAAACTAAATCTAGTGTCCCATGCATCTTTGTGGTTCTTACCCTCCCCTTTAAAAAGGACTGAGAGTGGGTGCATAAGGCACGCAGTTAAAGGAGGGTGGAGCCTTGGTACTTACTCTTGCTTCTTGACCCAGGAGTTAGTCGTTCTGTGTTTGGCATGCTGTTATTACATTCCTTACTACTTTAGATCCTATTTTATCTGTTCCCTAGCATATTCTAATATTGGTAAAATACTCTAAAAGCTATTTCCAGAAAGAGCTTTATGTAAGACACTAAACAAATGTGCTGGAACAAAGCATCCTGGGAAGAAAACAGTAGTTGGTCTAGCACAACTCAATTTCCAAAACATAATGTGGCTTTTGATCTTCTATAAACATTGACTTTAATAAGCTTTTCCCATGCTGCTTTTCCCTATATGCACTATTTCTTAAAATTGCAAAGAATTATTTGTGAAATTTATTTATGATAAACATTTGAACGTAAGGCAGAATTTTTGGATTTTTGTATAATAGATTTTTAGCAACATATGGGCATGTACATGATAGTTGTTACCATGGGATTAGCTTATTATTAAGTTTTACCCAGAAAGTATCCTGTTTGGGTTGTAGTTTTTTGTTTGAAATATTTAATAGGTAAAAAGTAAAGTCATCTCTAATCTCTTCATTAAACTTTTTTGTATAATGTCAGAAGTGAAAGTTCCCCTCCCTCTGTTTACAGCTTATTTATATCCTTCCTGATTTGATTGTTTATATGGACATATCTGTATACATGTGCATATAATTTCCATTTTTCCTTACTAACAATAACAAGACAAACTATACACTCTGATGACTAATTTGGCTTTTTTACGTATGTCATGGACCATTTTGCAGGTCAGTGCATCTAGATCTCCCTCATTGTTTTTAATGGCTGCATACTCCACTATTATGGATATACCATATTTATACAACCAGTTCCCTGTTGATGGACATATGGTTGTGTCTAGTTTTTTTGCTAGCATTATGATAGGTTAGTGCCTGTAACGAATGGTAAGGAAGTAAGTAGATGACACTACTACTACTTTAAAGAAAAAAGTAGAGAAGAAACTTCCTTTGCCATAGTCACTTACTAAATGAAAATTTAATAAAAACACTGTCAAAAGTTGAGAGGACCAAAATTGATACTTTTTCTCTGATCTTTTTGCCATGTGTATATCTGAATTCTTTGTTTTTAAAGAAGAAACAACATTGAAGCATTATTTGGGGGGAAAAACACACACACAAAATCCAGCAACTCAGCATTCATGAGCAACTCTATACTATACCAGTATGTGCCTGTGCAGTGGAAGGAAAACAATTTTGGTAAGGAATTAAAACTTTAGCTTTAAACTTCCAACTTCCAGGTTGATATTTATAATGAATGATAAATCAAAAAAATTTTTTTTAATATTCTTATATTGACAGTGCCTTTTTTTAACAAGAAAAAAGTCAGTGTACCTTTGATCTCTGTAATTTCAGTTTAAACTTTTCCCTTTTTTCCTGAATTTGCAGCCAATAAAAATTAGAAATCCTAAGGTGTGTATTACTTTTATTAAAATTTCTGTTAACATTTACTGGAGATGTTTATGGGGCTGACTTTATCCTTTTCTTCAAGGGGCCAAGTATGCTAATCGCTGAGTCCTTTTGTAGCTGTGTGTTGCATCCATCTACATGCTTTAAAATGCTCATATGTTTTGATTCTTAAATTATACATGGGGGATTATCATTGGTAGTTTTTTGTTAACCCAAATGTACGACATGTGTTACACTTATTAATGTAAACTTTTTCTACCTTTTGCATTATATAGGAAATATATCCTGGACAATTCCAACCATCTCTCTGTCACAAATTCATAGCCTTGTCAGATAAGGAAGGAAAACTACTTCGCAACTATACTCAGAACATAGATACGCTGGAACAGGTTGCAGGAATCCAAAAGATAATTCAATGTCATGGTTAGTAAACTTCTGAATGGCTTTGAGTAATTTATTTATTTAGTTTTGTAGGAAACTAAATCAGGATTAGAAAGCAGACTGCTGTCCAGGAATGGAGATTAAGGATTACTATTTAATTGTGTTATCTGATTAATTATAGATAACCTCAGGGGAAAGTAGGATGCAAAAATAATAAAACCAGAAGTATTGGCCTTCACACTTAATTGTACAGAACATAAGATTAATGTGCTTTTGGATTTCAAAAGACATTGAAGTTGCCTGCCATTCATATTTCAAATCTTTGCTGATTACAAAAGTTAATCCTGGCTATGTGTGAAGAAATGTGACATCTTTAGGAAACCAAAGGACTTGGATAGTTGAGATGTACAGGATTCAGAAATTCAGAAGACTTTTAATCTAAAAGAACAAATATGAACAGGCCATTTGTTACGTATCTAAAGTGTTTCTAAAACACAGTTGTTAAGCGGCAAGATGGCTTGTGCTTGTAGTCCCAGCTACTCAGGAGACGGAGGCAGGAGGATTGCTTGAGCCTAGGAGTTTGAGAATCAGTTTGGGCAACACAGTGAGACACCCTGTCTCTAAAAAAAAAAGAAAGGAAAAAATTTAAAAGTTAAAAAAAAAAGCACAACCGTTGAACTAAGGTAATACAATTAGAACCTTCCAACTCTACAGATTTTTAGCCCTGGAGGAGTTTATTTTATTGAAAAAAGTAGCTTTAGAAGTTCTCATTTATCACTATCTCATTAATTGAGGAATTCTCTACATATTTATGTATATAAATATTTTAATTCTTTATCCCCTAGATTCTCCTGTAGTCTCTCTGAAAAATCTTAAAACTCTCTAACTTTTCTAGCATCAAACTTGATAACCTTTGTGTTACGTTCAAGAAATGGCAATATTCCTTTAATAAAACATTTATATGTTGGTTGTTTTTAGGTTCCTTTGCAACAGCATCTTGCCTGATTTGTAAATACAAAGTTGACTGTGAAGCTGTACGAGGAGATATTTTTAATCAGGTAATCCATCACCTATATTTTAGGAATTGTGCACATTTCTGATGTGCCTTCTTTTGCCTCCAAATCCTTTTTTCCCCCCCTAAAAGTAATTGTGTAGGACAGAAAGTGTTAGTATTGAGAATGCTGGTGAAATACACAACAACCTTTGAATACCTTAGAAAACATTGCTCTGTGTCTCTTAAAATGATGAAATTGGGCCAGGCGCGGTGGCTCACGCCTGTAATCCTAGCTCTCTAGGAGGCCGAGGCGGGTGGATTGTTTGAGCTCAGGAGTTCGAAACCACCCTAAGCAAGAGCAAGACCCCGTCTCTGCTAAAATTAGAAAGAAATTAATTGGACAACTAAAAATACATAGAAAAAATTAGCCAGGCATGGTGGCGCATGCCTGTAGTCCCAGCTACTCAGGAGGCTGAGGCAGAGGATCGCTTGAGCCCAGGAGTTTGAGGTTGCTGTGAGCTAGGATGATGCCACGGCACTCTAGCCTGGGCAACAGAGTGAGACTCTGTCTCAAAAAAAAAAAAAAAAAAGAATGATGAAATTGGCTTCTTAGTATCTAAATTTAAAATAAAAAGCCAGATCATAAGTGAGGTGTTGCTACATTAATTTTTCTCCTTCCTTTTCCTTTTAGTGCCTGGCAGAGTCAGGAATCTTAAATTAGTTGTGGTAATCCTTTACAACTTTAAAAAAATGATTGTAAGAATATTTCACACATGCTCACTGCTGAAAAATATAGGAAAATATGGCAGAAAATATTATCTAGAAATATGTCCTGTGTGTTTAGCTATATGTTTAGTTAATCATACAATTATGAGAGAGAAAGGTAGAATATTAAAATGGAGTCATTGTATTTTACAAACTTTTTTTTAAAGGATTGGGTTCCATTTTGTCTGTATATAAACATTGTGGTTTTCCTCTTAATACATGATGGACTTTTGAATGTCAAGTGTACTTCTACGTAGATATAACAACATAGTGTTTAATTGTATATTAATAAACTGTCATTGACAGTTGACGTATGGATTGTGTCCAGTTTTCCCTGCTGTTTATCCACAGCTTTTCTATCTTCTTTGATAATTCTGAAACTATATTCATAGAAGTGTAGAAATGTTGATTGTTTCTAACTTGTGCTTTCCCTTTGCTTCCCCATCTCAATCAAAACTGGAACATGCAGATAGTTCCTAGATGTCCTAGGTGTCCAGCTGATGAACCACTTGCTATCATGAAACCAGAGATTGTCTTTTTTGGTGAAAATTTACCAGAACAGTTTCATAGAGCCATGAAATATGACAAAGACGAAGTTGATCTCCTTATTGTTATTGGGTCATCCCTGAAAGTAAGACCAGTAGCACTAATTCCAAGTAAGTTGGTGATGGTTTTTGGAGAACATTTCTATATGTAGTGCTATGAGTGGTATTAGGTTATTAAGTATGAAACGTCTGATTTCCTTAAGTACTAAGTTTGACGGTTGATATCTCTGACATTTCACTTTAACACTTGTTTTTTTGTTTGTTTGTTTGTTTTTAATTGTGAAGGTACATCCTCAGTCTTTCAAATGCACATTTTGGCTTGTGATTATCTTTCAAATTTTTTTTAGAGCAATTTTTGTGAAATGGGTAAGTCAAAAATTCATGTTACTTTTGAATGTTAGTTTTGTTGTGGAACCAATGCAGAGCAGACAGCTCAAAATATCAAGAAGTATTTGGTAAGGATGGGGCTAACGAACATGCACAGTACATTGATGATTTCAGAAGTTCTGTTCTGGTGATCTTGATCTTGAAAATGAGCCACATGGGTGACCTGAGACCAAGGTGGATCATGATACACCGAAAGCTGTAGCAGAAGCGAATCCATCTCAACCTACGTGTGAATTAGCAAGGTTGGGTGTTACCATTCCAACAGTATTGGACCATTTGAAACAAATGGGCAAGGTAAAGAAGCTGGATAGATTGGTTCCACATGAATTAAGCGAGCATCAGAAGAGAAATCATCTCAAGCTTGCCTTTCGTTGCTGTCACAACATAAAGGCGAACCATTTCTACGCTGTATTTTTACACATGATGAAACATGGATTCTTTTTGACAGTCTCAAGCATTTGGCACAATGGTTGTATAAAAATGAAGTGCCAAAACACAATCCAAAACTGAATATTCATCCAAAAAAGCTAATGGTGTCTGTTTGGTGGTCCAGTGCCAGTATTATCAACTACAGCTTCATGAAACCAGGTTAATTGATTACAGTGAATGTCTGCTGCAACCAATTGGACGAAATGATGAGGATGCTTATGATTTAGCGTCCAGGATTGGTCAACAGAGACAGGCCAATCCTCTTGCAAGACAGTGTTTAACCATATGTGGCACAAACAACGCTGCTCAAACTACAGAGGCTGGTCTTGGAAACTCGGAAACTCTCTGTCATCCACCGTACTCACCAGACCTTGCACCAACTGACTACCACTTCTTCTAGGCTTTGGACCACTTCTTGCAAGGAAAAACATTGAATTCTCAACAAGCTGTGGAAAATGCCATTCATGATTTCATTGCCACCTGCTCTCCAGGCTTCTTCGCGGTTGGCATAAACAAGCTATGGTTAAGATGGCAAAATTGTGTTGATAGTTTAGGTGCATATTTTGATTAATTGTACTGCTTCTTGTTTGTGATATAATAAATACACTTTTGATTCAAAATCAGACATTTTATATTTAAGGACCTAATATACACCCCTTATGCTCTTACTGTATAAAGAGGAGTGAAGAGCTAAACGTTATTTTTAAATTTTTTAAATTTTTAATTTTTTTCAATAGAGATGAGGTCTCACTATTGTTGCCCAAGATATGCTCAAATTTCTGGGCTCGAGGGATCCTCCCACTTCAGGCTCCTCAGTAGCTGGGACTCCAGATGCATGCCACTGTGCATGGCTAAACTTTGTTTTTTAGGTTGTGTTCTTCTTTATGAAGATTGGTGAATCCGACATTTGGGTGAGGGTGGAGGGTTATCAAAACATAAGAAATGTCAAATTTTAATTCTAATTTATATAAAAAGATGAAACTGTTCAACTTAGACTTTTTAATGAGACGTGCTTTTAATGAGGCAGGTGTTAGCTTCAATGAATTTATGAAGTAGTCCTTAATCCATGTAGTATTTTTAGTCTTAATATGATTACAGTTGTTCATCTTTCAAATTTAATTGATTTCAGATCCACAAGTTCAAATGTATGGCTTGAGAAAGGTGTTACATACTCACATAAGATGGGATTTGGGGGCTCAAAATGATTGGTTCATTCTTGTAGTAACAACAACCAGCCATGTCATAATGGTGGTATGTGGATCTCGCTTACCCACAAGGGTGTGTATTAAAAATGCTCACATACAATGTACGTCCCTGTTATTCTCAGGAAAATTTCTTCACCGTGTTTTCATACTACTTCCCCCATCCACCCCCCGCTAGCCGCTGAGGAATCAAAGGAGAAGATGAGAGAACTCTTTCATTTGCATCAGATGTGTCCTTTCATAAGTGAGGGCAGGAGGAGAGGTGACAATATCAAATCCCTATCCAGAGAATTAAAGCCCTACGTCAGCATTCAATAGGCAGCCAGAGTAAACAGTTTGAAGAAAGGTGGAGTCAGATTTTCCAATTCTGTATCTGTCTCATCTGGTGGCTTTAGCAGTTAACTCAGTCTTCCCTAATTAGCTGTGAAACTCTGTTAAAGTAGTATATAGGACAATTGGTAATTAAATGAAACATAAAAATATAATAAAAAATATAATATGGAAGTCCCTTTATTTCTGAATTTTTTTTCTTTTTAAAGCTAATTCAAAGGCATTTTCTGCCATAAAAGTTTTTTGTGGGATAGTATAATAGTGTGTTGGTGATAGGCAAGGATTATTTTTTTCAAATGTGAAACACAGGTTTATATAATAGTATACAATAGATTTTTATGACTTTTCACCTTTATATCAGGAGCCACTTCAGTAGAATGAAAACTAACATACATGTGCCAAGAATTTGTCTATGCACTTGATGTATTAATTATTTCATCTTCACCACAACCTTGTGGAGAAGTATTGTTATTATCTCCATTTCACAGACAAGGAAACTGAGGTACAGAATAGAAAAATTCTGAGAAGATTGCTCAGAGGTAACCATGTGACAGTAATAGAACCTGACATTTTATAAAAGATACTTAACTGCTCATCTGTTCACTGGATAGCTTAATGAAATGTATTGGCTTGGTTAAGTATTATAATGTGGAGGATTTCTTTTTTGGTATTTGGAGCTCAAGTCCTTGTTAGATTTTTGCATGGTATATTTGTTGTGGCTTTATTAGCTAGCTTCCCCTCCCTCTTTCTAACTCTTATTTTTCACCCTCTTTTTAGGTTCCATACCCCATGAAGTGCCTCAGATATTAATTAATAGAGAACCTTTGCCTCATCTGCATTTTGATGTAGAGCTTCTTGGAGACTGTGATGTCATAATTAATGAATTGTGTCATAGGTTAGGTGGTGAATATGCCAAACTTTGCTGTAACCCTGTAAAGCTTTCAGAAATTACTGAAAAACCTCCACGAACACAAAAAGAGTTGGCTCATTTATCAGAGTTGCCACCCACACCTCTTCATATTTCAGAAGACTCAAGTTCACCAGAAAGAACTTCACCACCAGATACTTCAGTGATTGTTACAAGTTTAGACCAAGCAACTAAGAGTAATGTTGATGATTTAGATGTGTCCCAAACAAAAGGTTGTATGGAAGAAAAGTCACAGGAAGTACAGACTTCTAGGAATATCGAAAGTTTTGCTGAACAGTTGGAAAATTCGGATTTGAAGAATGTTAGTTCAAATACTGGGAAGAAAAATGAAAGAACTTCAGTTGCTGAAACAGTGAGAAAGTGCTGGCCCAATAGACTTGCAAAGGAACAGATCAGTAAGCGACTTGATGGTAAGAAAGGCCTTTGAACCATTTTGAAAGTATAATAATTGTAACAAAATATTTTCAAGAAATGAGCAATTTTGGCAGGTTAGTGGATAGAGTATAGCTTTATAGCTGAATGGAACAGTTGATTTTATTTAGATGAATTATAAAGTTCATAATTTAAGTTAGAGAAAGGTAAAGCAGGTAGTATCTTACATAATATGGGGAAGAAAGTGTTTAAATTTTCTATATGTTGTGCTTCTCTAGGGGATGGAAAGATAATTGAATCGAGTGGATTGATACTGAGTGCTCTGCCATTGTCTGGGTGAGAGCTTTAGCTGGTAGAAATGATGACAGATTTGAGTGCTTACTGTGGGTCAGCTGCTTTATATATATATAATCTGATTTTAATCTCATGAGGTGTAAGAACTAGTATTACTTCTCTGCTACAGATGGGAAAACTGAGGACCATAGTGGTTAAGTACCTCATGTAAGGTAACCACTAGGAAGTGGAAGAGCCAGATTAGATTCCAGGTCTATTCTCAGAGCCTGTCTTAACCACTATTATGTGTTATCTCAGAACTAGAAATCATCTTTGATTCTCCTCCAGTGAGTGAGAATAACACCCACCCTATTTTGACACATGCAAAGTCTTTGTCAATTAGTGTTAATTGACATAGGTGATATCATTTTCTACTTCTTTGGAAATTGATGTCCAAGTCCAAGCAGGCATATATGGTGAAAAATCCCGACTTAAACAATGTTAAAAAAAAAAAAAAGGCCACACATGCTTTTGCTTAGATGTAGCAGTCTTGCACAACTTAGATGGTTAAGTCTCATTCCATTTACCATACTTGGTGAAAACTGACAAATTAAGTGTTACAATCATTTGCTGTAAGTAAATTTTAGTTCAGTTGAATAAGCCTTTGGGCCTTTTCCATACCAGGCAGTGTAGTAAATTCTGGAGACACTATGATTAACCAATTGTTTGTGTGTAATTTTTTTCTTCTTTTTTTAAGAGAAAGTCTCACTCTGTCACCAGACAACCAACTAGCTCACTGCAACATCCAACTCCTGCATTCAAGCCATCTTCCTGCCTCAACCAAGTAGCTGGGATTACAGGCACGCACTATGCCTGGCTTTAATGTTTGCTTGTAATTATAAAAATAAATCATAAATATTCACTAATATTTTTTAGTAGAGGTGCTGCTGAAACAGAACAAAGTACTTTATTATTTTGAACAAAAACACCACCAAAAAGATATATTGTACTTTGAGATTAGATTATAGAAGGCTTCTAAAAAGCCTATCTTCTTAAAAAGTGGGGACTTGGAAAAGTCTTTCCAAAGGAAACTAGAAAAAGCATAGTAGAATGTTTATGTTTGCAAACGTGGCAGAAGTCAGAATTAGAAAAATTGCTACTGGTTTAGTCGGGTGATGTAAGTCTCTACCATATGCAGAGTTTACCTATGCATTGAAGACGTACATGGGAATTTTCCTTGAATATCTGTTGACAGATGTATCAAACCTGCAAAACACTTCACTCCAGGAAACAAACAGTATTAGATTTATTTTGAAGTTAGATCTGCATTGCCTCAGCTTCATTTTAGGCAGTTATTTAATCTCTCAGTTTCTTAATCTGTAAGAGGGGAACAAAATAGCACATACCTTTATAGAATTTTAAGAATCTAAAAAGATAACATGTAAAAAATGTAAAATTGTAGCTGTTAAAACCAAATGACCACTAGACTTCCCTCATTTTAGGTAGCTGCAGTTATCACCTATTTCTACTTCTGTCAGGTGAAGGCTAAAAAGGAGGAAGTGGGAGCACAGATGAGGTAAACTTTTAATCTGTCTTGATGGTGCCAGGTAGAGGGCAAAAACATAGGTATCGGGTACTTGGGCCCGAGAAATAGATGATTCACTTCTTTGGGGGAGGGGTCAGGGCAGAACGAAACATTTTTTGGCAGCATGAGTCAAAACTATAGAAAGAAAAGTGCAGGACAACCATATGCTGGGACCCCTTAAGGGACTGAGTGAAGCAGGGCACCATGGTGTGGGCCTGTAGTCCCAGCTACTCTGGAGGCTAAGGCAGGAGGATCACTTGAGCCCAGGAGTTTGAGTCCAGCCTGGGCAACGTAGCGGGACCCCTGTTTCTTAAAAAAAAAAAAAAGAAAAAAGACTTAGTGTGATTCCAAGAAGATAGCCCAATTAGAAGCGCCAGGTGGGATCATCTGTTAGGCACTGGAATACAAGTACCTGACTCTGAGCTCCAACTATGCAAATTAATACTGGTGCCTTCGAAAACTGAAGAAGAGTATTGTGTATTCTCTTGTAACAGAGAAGTGGCTTTCTTACTGTAATTTGTAGTGGTCTTGCGAAATCAATTCTGCAGGTTCAGATGGAATTGTCAAACAATAATGGGTTGTGTCAGAGTGAGAACTGGGTCATGATGCAGTGTAAAAACGTATTGAGAGACATTGGAGTGAAACTTACGTATGCTAAGTATTTGGAGTGACACACCATCTGCCAATAAACAGATGTATGTTAGGGGCTACTTGTGAATTCAAGGCTAAATAACCTTCCATCATTAATTTTTAGGGATCTTACTCTTTCACTTAAAAGCAAATTTGACCATGCTGGGATTGATTCAGTGTGCTGTAGACTTTAAGAGATGTATTAGTATTCATGGATTAAACTGACATCTCAGAGGAGTTCTTTAAAGTGTCTTAGAGGAGGAGCTCTTGACCTGGGTTCATGGCTTGAGGAGAGGAAGAGGCATTGTGGTCTCCCAGTTGTTTTTAAACGACACTAATGGTAACAGCCTCTCTTAAGGATACGTACAAAAGGCGGAGCTAGAACCTGCACTTAATTCCAGACTGCTCAATCAGACTGAGTTAGTCTTTGAAAACTGAAAATAACTTCTCTCTTTCCCTACTGTATTACAGGTAATCAGTATCTGTTTTTACCACCAAATCGTTATATTTTCCATGGCGCTGAGGTATATTCAGACTCTGAAGATGATGTCTTATCCTCTAGTTCTTGTGGCAGTAACAGTGATAGTGGAACATGCCAGAGTCCAAGTTTAGAAGAACCCATTGAGGATGAAAGTGAAATTGAAGAATTCTACAATGGCTTAGAAGATGAGCCTGGTGTTCCAGAGAGAGCTGGAGGAACTGGATTGGGGGCTGATGGAGGTGATCCAGAGGCAGTTAATGAAGCTATATCTGTGAAACAGGAAGTAATAGACATGAACTATCCACCAAACACATCATAGTGTAATAATTGTCCAGGTACAGGAATTGTTCTACCAGCATTAGGAACTTCAGCATGTCAAAATGAATGTTTACTTGTGAACTCAATAGAGCAAGAAAACCAGAAAGGTGTAATATTTATAGACTGGTAAAATCGATTGTTTTTTCATGAATAATTTTTAACTTCATTATTTCTGTACTTGTACAAACTCAACACTAACTTTTTTTTAAAAGAAAGGTACTAAGTATCTTTAATCAGCTATTGGTGAAGACTTTAACTTTCTTTTAAAGGTTCATTTGTATGATACATTCATATGTGTATATATATTTTTTGGTTTTTGCCTAGTGTCAACATTTTAAAGTTTTCAAAAAGCCATTGGAATGTTAAATTAATGTAAAGGGAACAGCTTATCTAGACCAAAGAATGGTATTTTCACTTTTCTTTGTAACATTGAATGGTTTCAAGTCCTCAAAATCTCTGTTCTGCTAAACTTTTGATTCTTTAGCACAATTACTCATTTTTAAACACTGGCATTTTTCCAAAACTTGTGGCAGCTAACTTTTCTAAAATTCAAATGACATGCAACGTGAGTAGAAGGAAGTCAATAATATGTGGGAGAGCACTTAGTTGTCTTTACTTTTTAAAGTGAGACTTGGTGCTAAGAGTTTCAGGATTATTGTATTTATTGTTCAGATGAAGATGGCTTTTGTACTTCCTGCAGACATGTAGTAATGTCTATATTGGCTCATAAAATTTTAATCTGAGAAACAAACAAATGCTTTGGAAATGTTTCAGTTGCTTCAGAAACAATAGTGCCTGCCTAGATCCCCTTAGTTTGGAAATACTTGCCATTGTTGTTTAAATACCTATCACTGTGGTGAAGCTTGCATTGATCCTTTTCCACAAGTATTAAACTGCCAAGATGTGAATACGCAAAGCCTTTTGGAATCTATAATAATGGTACGTCTACTGGGGAGAGTGTAATATTTTGGACTGCTGTTTTTCCATTAATGAGGAGAGCAACAGGCCCCTGATTACAGTTCCAAAGTAATAAGATGTTAATTATAACTCAGCCAGAAAGTACATGTCTCCTATTGGGAGGATTTGGTGTAATAAATACTAAACTGCTAGCCTAGTATTATGGAGATGAACATGATGTAATTTGCAATAGCTGAATAGTTAATGAATGAAACTAGTTCTTATGTTTATTTTGAAAGTTTAGCCTGCCTTAAAACTAGAGATCAACTTTCTCAGCTATGAAAGCTGCTTCTAGCCTTTCAAAAAAGTTCATACTTTATAAAATTGCACAGTAAGGATTTATTTGCCAGGCCTTTTTTGAACATTATTCCCAAATTATAAAGTATTCCTATGTTGCTTTAATATTTATTACAATAAAAAGGGTTAGAAATATAGCTGTTCTTTAGGCATAAAATACCCAGCTAGGACCATTACTGCCAGACAGAAGAAAATCATTGAATGGCCATTTCCCTACCTAAAAGATGTCTCAATCTGAATTTATTTGGCTACACTAAAGAATGCAGTAAGTATATTTAGTTTTCCATTTGCATGATGTGTTTGTGCTATAGATGATATTTTAAATTGAAAAATTTGTTTTAAATTATTTTTACAGTGAAGACTGTTTTCAGCTTTTTATATTGTACATAGTCTTTTATGTAATCTACTGGCATATGTTTTGTAGACTGTTTAATGACTGGATATCTTCCTCCAACTTTTGAAATACAAAACCAGTGTTTTATACTTGTACACTGTTTTAAAGTCTATTAAAATTGTCATTTGACTTTTTTTCTGTTAACTTACATTGTTTTAAGGCATAACATTTTTATATCTTGGAGAATTTGTACAGCTTTGGGGACTATATTAGATGTTTTCTTCTGACCCTACATTTCTTCATTCAATATAAAACATTAGTTTAACCAGACGAGTACTTGCAGACAAACACTGATGGGTGCTGATTGTAGCAGATGATGCATCACCAGTGTTTCAGAACTAATACTTCAACCAATGTAGACCAGGGGCCTTAGCAGGTAAAACGTAGGAAAAGGCAGGAAGGCAGGGCCTAAGAAGAAGCACTTGACAAAGTCATATGACAAAGGACTAGGACTTTGGTATTCGAAATACAGTAGGAATGGTGGAAATGCAGTGAATTTAAGAATCCGTGTGTTATAAAAGCCAGATTAACTGAAAATCTGTTTCCTGGGTCCTAAGTCTTGCAAGTCCTGCAGACCACATTTGGTATCAACTTTTTGAGGCTGATCTGAGAACCTACTTAGGCCATTAAAATTTTTGAGAGATTAAAGTACTATTGAAGAGGTCAGCAGTGTGCCCCTTACAATGTGTATGTTAATGAATACAGCCTTAGCTGGTGGTTTCCTGTTCCTAGTTCTGTCTTCCCAGCAACTTTCTAGGTGGATTTACTTAAAAAAAAACAACTCTTGCTCTGGTATATTCTGTGAATACACTAGAGAAATCACCTGTAAAATCTCATCCTTAAATATTATGAAATGAAGGAACATTGACATTCTCTATATGCACAAATTGGAGAAAGGAAGTCAGGTAGTTCACACTCTCAAAGGAGGTATGTTCATTTAAGTGGTGAAACTGTGTACTTGGCAAGACCTAGTTAAAGCCCTGTACGCAATACTATCCCTAAACCCTTTAGTTAGTGCAGCACACACTGTATTTCACAGATCGTAAGGGTACATGATCTTTTTCTTTGTGGTACGTAAAATGGTGCACCTTCAGTCAATGGTGTTTCACATTATGTCTTATTTGAAAGAAGTCTCAGCTCCTGTACCTAGGAGTGTGTGTACACCAAAATCCCTCCCCGCTAGGAATGAACAAAGATCTAAATAAACCATTGTTAAGCCTTCAGCTCAAGCTGGGATACTAATAGAAATATGGAGAAAACAGTTTAATGACCTCTCCCCACTTTTGGAGTAGCTGTCAAATGGGACTGTTAAAAATCACCACAAAACTTTTTAAAAAGTATATATAGCTTGAGCCTCACCTCTTAAAAATACAGATTTAATTGGTGTTACGGTGGGGCTTATGCACAGTATTAAAAAGCACCCCCAGGTGATTGAAAAGTATAGCCTGATTTGAGAAACAGGGTTAACATTCGCTTCCTGGGGCTGGACCTAAAAAGTAGGTAGTTGTATTAACCAGGCTCTGTTTCCAATTTATCTTTAGAAGTATTTCGTCAATTAGGAAGTTTGGGCTCATTAGCAAACACTGCAAGAGCAGGGAGCTATCAAAATAGGCTGAATTCTTTTTAGGAAAGGAGAACAAAACTACCACAGGAGTTTGGGATGGCGAAAGTGTGGAAGAGGCTGGGAATGGGGAGAAGAACAGAGACTATTCTTGCTCTGATTTCAGAGAGCCTACCGTATGCTCTTCAGGGGAAGACTGCCCCGTCCATATTACACTTCAATTTAAGACTTTCGTTAAACTAAACCCAGTAAAATCTGTAAGGCCAGCCAAAAATCTGTTAGTAAAAACTGACCCTAACAAATGGTCCTTACGAGTGGGTTCTATGATAAGGCTAATACTGGGAGTCCAATTTAGGTCTCTCAGTTTTAAATACTGCATTCTGGTTTTATTTCCAATTGAAAGGAATGTCTTGGTGCTGCTGCCTTACAGATTAGCCTGAACAACGGTTATTGGCTAAGATTACTACTATAAATTAAGACAAGGGAGCTGCAAACACACTACGTATTTGTCTCTTACAAATAGATGAGCGGAGGCCAAATATTTTCATAATTAGCCAACTCAGTAATCACAGTCCCTACAATTTAGCAAACTCAGTATTTGCCTACTTGCTACTCTGATCTGCAAGGCTCAAGAGATTTTCCTTTTTTTAAAAAAACAAATGGCACTTTGAAAAATCTTCAGTGGTTATTTTATGAATCTCCTTGCTGTTAATGCTACTCTATTACAGTCTGCAGTAACTGAGGGAGGAAAAGAGTATCAGTTACCCAAATTAAGCCTCGTATGGTGTGCTCCCAGATGAGATGCTATGCCCTTGTTAAAATATGTTTGCTGAACTCTGTATTAATCCGAAGTGCCTGCTGTTTCACAGTCAGCTCCGTAGCACACAAGATTCTAATGAAAAAAAGCATCTGGCGCAAGTTTTTGATTTGAATAACCACTACCCTCAAGGAATGGATGCACAGGGAAATGGTACAGTATCAGGTAAATGGAAGAATTCTCACTGCTACTTTGAGGAAAATTACCTGAGAATATTATTCTAGTGCTTCTGTCTTTGAAATAGACCGATGGCTCACCAGTTTTTCTTAAGTTAAACCACTGAAAAGTACAGGTCCACAATCTCTTATCCAAACCTTTGAGCTTATTTGCATTTTGGAATTACAGATTCGAAAGAATTTTTTAAAGCATATTATGTAGTGCACCCACCAATAGAGGTCATAGTCCTATTTAGTGAATACCATAAAATACCCTCAGCAATTCAAATCAGGTTTTGCTGCAAAATGAGATGAGATTTTTTTTATAGGTTTTATTTTTATTTTTTTTTGTATTTTGGAATTGTACATGAGAGATTGTGGACCTCTATAAATTTATATGGGAACAAACAATCCAAAATTTAAGAGATCTTCCTTAAGATATGCCCCTTTTTGAAAAATTTCGAATCTTATATGAGAACCACTGAAAGTTTAAATATTAAACCAATCTTTATTATTTAAACAGTTTTCACGGCATTTTTTAAAATAAATTTTAAAAATAAATATTTGCATTAAAGCAGAAAGTCACATGTATTGCATCAACTCACTTTTACAGTTTAATGACACGAGATAACTAAGCATCAGCACCATAAAACTGTTAAGATTTGTTTCTTAAAATTCAAAGAAATAGTTCTATGCACTGAAAATTCTGACTAAATACTAACCTGCAGCATCAATAGTTTTGAAAGCTATAACCCAGTGATTGGTTCTCATAGTAGCCAATGTTTCTGTTACTGGCAACTGCAGACACAAAGTTCTTCCATTACTAAATGTTAATTAGCTTTCGGATAAACAACTCCCCCATCTATCAGCATCTCAGGATTCACAAAAGAGGAAAGAACTTAAAGTTATTTGGTATAATTCCTATCTGTAATTTAGGTCTGCACAAAGATATTTATTCTAGCAAAAAGCAAAGACTGGTTCCACCATGCTTTTTTTTTTTTTTGCTTTTTATAGATTCTCAGAGTAAGATTTGAATCATAATTTTTAACCTTTAAAAGTCAGATCAATTACAACCATAGAAACTGTACTGGTATCAGAACATAACTATTTTATTATAAAACTTAACTTTATTTACAAAATGAAAAAATAATCAAATGACTATTGCAGGCCCAAAGTTAAAGGTTTTCACCCAGTGATTGAAGAAAAGTTAAGCAACATTTCCATGCACTCACACACCAGATCATTTCTCCAAATATGCAAACTCTTTAAAATTCATGTTAGTAAAACTTTAATGTATTCACAATACTTGTATGTTTATTGGAAGATGGCAAAAAAAATCCATGGTTCTGTACAATAAGTTTAGTATTAACAACTTGTTCATTTTGCTTTAATATTTTTTGGCTTTCATGAACACTCATATCATTGAACATTTTGCAAGTAAGAATTATAATAGTACCTCTGTTACCTTGCTGAATTCATCACCACAAGAAAAACACAATAGTTTAATGCTTTTGCACTAAACTGAATAGTTAAACTCCAAAGTTATATTAAGCTGAAGCCTTCATTGTGATCAATGGCTTGGATCAGTTTAGAGCGTAGAGTTTCTTTTTCTGTATATTTTGGAAGATCCAGAAGATTAAAACAGGTATGGGAAACTGGGAGATACTCCTCACCACCTCCTGTTGACTGGATAACTAGTTTCAGACTCTTCATACCAAGAATAGGAATTCGATCACTACCTGTCAAAAATACTACCAAGAAAAAAATCATTCAGCCAACTACTTCAAAACAACAGAGTAGCAAGTAGTATGTAGTACAGTCACTACAGCAGAGCTTTATGTTAACATTTGCTCTAAGATGGAATATGTGAAAGACAAATGATTTTTGAGACACATAATGATTGCCCATACACATTTTTTCTTTTCTTTTTTTTTTTTGAGACATAGTCTCACTCTCCTGCCTGGGCTAGAGTGCCATGGCGTCAGCCTAGCTCACAGCAACCTCAAACTCCTATGCTTAAGTGATCCTCCTGCCTCAG
>CAUYSK010064061.1:0-89145 GCA_963575035.1 Avahi laniger | reverse complement strand
GCGAGACCTCATCTCTACCAAAAATAGAAAGAAATTAATTGGACAGCTAAAAATACATATAGCAAAAAAATTAGCCGGGCATGGTGGCACATGCCTGTAGTCCCAGCTACGTGGGAGGCTGAGGCAGTAGGATCGCTTGAGTCCAGGAGTTTGAGGTTGCTGTGAGCTAGGCCGACGCCACGGCACTCGCCCCAGGCAAGAAAGTGAGACTCTGTCTCAAAAAAAAAAAAAATAAAAAAAAATAAAAAAAAAAAGATTAGATAAAAAAGATTTTAATTCTTAGGAGGAAAGAGAGAGTCAGAGAGGAAGAAAGATGTCTGGCAGTTTATACTGCTTCTCTCTGAAAATTAGAAAAAGACCTCTTTTTGGTGGCTGAATTATAATAAGGTACCTTGTTGGGTGGATCCTTCCCAGCTGGCATCACCTTTGTGCAAAGATGAAGGCTATTGCCTTTTCCAGTAGCCTTGGCTGCATACCAAGGGTCTTGGCTTTCTAGATTTCAGCCCTAGTCATGTCCAACCAAATATCTTTGTACAATGTTCAAACCACATGACTGTATGAGGCATGCTGCCTTGCACATTCCTGAGAGAGAAGATCCACTGCTCTGTCTCTCCAACTTAGGTAGTATTAGAGGCAGGACTCAAGCATGCTTAGAGAATTTGAAGGTAGAGAAGTTGTACTGCTTTCCTGGTAGAACTTCAGACAGGGGTGGTGGCAAGGCTCTAGGAGCAGAAGACACACTAGCTGGTTGTGTCTAGACCCACTGGACATTAGACAATGTCTCAGAATTTCCTGCAGCCTAGTATGAATGGAATGACTCTTGGGAAAGGCATGGAGGAAGCTGAGAGAGACAGACCTGGGAAGAGGAGGATGCAGCAATGACATGCATGATCCTAAGGTGAGTGACAAGACAGGGTGAGAATAGATCTTAGGACACTAGTAGTGATAGATGACAAAACCAAGGACGAGATGTCTCCTTACCCATATCTTGGCCCTAAAGAAGCCTTCCTGGAACTCAGACATTAACATCAGGAATTAAATTTCTATCACCACAGAAAAATAGGGTTTAAAACAGAAAATAAGTTCATTATTTTAACACAGTTACATTTCTTGTGCATCTGAGTTTGTAAACTGAGATTCATCCTGCATTAGCATTGTAATGCTAATAAAATTGCATGTATATTAGACAACATATCTTGGACAGTCTTCTATATTAGCACATATAAATCTGCCTCTTTTAAAAATTCCTCCGTAAGATGGCATGTATCGTGCCATTTATCTAACCATTATATGGCTGTATATTTAAGTTATATCAGTGTTTTACTCTTATAAATATTACATCAATAAATATCCTTTTACATAAACCAACCATTGTTAGCATAGCCTCTTTGATGTTAAATACTGAAACAATTACATTCCACTTGGAAACACACACATACACACCCCTGAATATGAGAGATCATGTGTTAAGATTCATGTTCAGTTTTCAAATTTTTAGCACTAATATTTTTATCAAATAAAATATTATGAAATGAAATTAATTATGTGGCAAACATATATTTTAAAGAAATAGAGTAGAGGCAGTCTGAATGGGAAGAAGAGGATGGCCAGGAGCTCTGCAGCTCTGGTCAAGACCCACCTCGGTGCCTGGCCTTTGCCTGGCCTCTGCTTCTGATCAGTTCCAAAGCACGGGGCTGGATACCACAGCCCTCCTCATGTTCACTGGTCAGGAATACCACAGGCAAAATTTAGGATTTTGGTTTGGCAAAGGCAGTTAGGTTAGGTGTGCATTATGGCTTTTTTGACTTGTGCTTCTGTGATGTAATACAAACTCCTGTAAGGTTAGTGGTGTTCTTTATCTTTCTGTAATATATAGCATATAATTCAATTACAGCACCTTCCACGTTATTCTTTCTTGAAAATACTGTTCCAGAAGAAGAACATTCTCTTAAATTTAGCTTTGAAATCTACAGAACTTACCTACGAAACTTGCAAATACTCATTTTTCCATAAAGCCTTCTGAATGAATGAATGAATCATACACATTTGTACAACCACAAATGTAGTGGGCACAAGCTCATCTTCAAGTTTATAGATACTTTTTAAAAAAGTACAAACGTATTTTGGTCTCTTCTCACCTTCTTTGGACCAACTGTACAAGTCTCTAAGAGTTCCTGCTTTAGAATGGCCACTTTGCTTTACATAGATTCATAGAAAAGAGTCGGAATTGACTCAAATGTCCCACATCTTATTCTTGCAGCCACTTTTGGTAGCTGACATAATGAAAGCAGCATATGTTCCTATGACAACCACTGTGTGCAAAGATGGACTTGCTAAACCATGAACAAAAGTGAAAATATATATGCTTTTTACATCTGAGAGTTAGCAAAATAAAAAATGTGCCTATGTTACCCAAACTCTCTATTTTGTTACTAGGTTGAGTGGATGGAAGTCCCCACAGAATGAGAAACAAAATGAAGTAGAGTGAAGAGCATGTGTTAACAGCAAAGAAGTCATGGGTGAAATCAACCACATGAGGATAATATAGTTTTTTTCTTTTAAGTTTTTATGCTCACATAATTTCAGATCCCCACATTCCCAAAAAGATAAAAATTGGAATTTGAACATATGAGGCCACTTACCTCTAAATATGTCAAGTACATATCCTAAAATCAAAGACCTTCTTTTAGATAACCAAGTATAATTATCAAAATCAGGAAATTAACATTGATATATAACTATTATCTAATATACAGATTTTTCAACTTAACCCAATAATTTCCTTTATAGGAAACAAACAACCAAACAAATATACACAAACAACCACCAAAAGCAGCTGGATCACACATTACATTCAATTTAGTCTACTTTAACCTGGAATAGTTCCCAATCTTTCTTTGTATTTTATGGTACTGACATTCAGGAGCACACAGCTAGCTATATTGCAGAATGATTTTCAGTCTGAACCTGTCTGATGTTTCCTCCTGATTAGATTCAGATTATACCTTTTTAGCAGGAATTCCACAGGAGTGATGCTCTGTGCTTCTTGTGCATCAAATCAAAATGCCCATGATGCTGACAGTACCATTACTGCTGACATTTGACCATTTGGTTAAGGTGGTGTCTGCTAGGTTTCTCTACTGAAAAGTTACTACTATTTTTTCCCATTGTAATTAATAAATGTACTGAGGGAGAAATGTTGAGACTATGTAGATATCTTGTTACTAATCAAATCAGATTTGTACATGCTGATTTAGCATCCATTGATGTTCTTTCCTGAATCAATTATTTCAACCATGGTTGCTAAATGATGACTTTCCAAATTCTTTTTATATTTATTAGTTTGTTTTGTACCGTAAGGAAAAGCATTTTCTTCTTTTGTAGGTATGTATGTATGTCACTATGGACTCATGGATTCTTATTTTATTCAAGGGATTATAATAAGTTACTGTCATTAGCATTTGGATGCTCGAATTTCCAAGATTTGGCTAGTGGGAAGCACTTTGAGTTGGCGCCCTTGCTTTTGATATGTCCTCATCATTCTTTGAGCACTTTTTGCTTTCTGGCACAAAAAGATATTCCCGACTCATGTTGTACTTTCTCTACCCTGGACAAATTTTGTTTTTAAGTGGAGAAGGGTGTCATTGCTTCAAGGTCTTGTCAGCAGACAGAACTGGGAAATAGAATTATACACACTATATATATATATCTCCTTAAGTTCATACTAATACCTCCAATTTCTATTCAAAGCCACAGAGATCCTCCTTTCCGTATTTGTAACTTCCTTTTTTGAAAATGAGAAATCTGACTCCCATTAATCACGATATATTTACTTATTTGTCTAATCTTCAAATACACAGAAAGTAGTTTCACAATTGCTTACCTATATGCCTGTTAGAAAAAACTATACCAATTGGACTTCAGTAATTGTTATCAATTCTTTTTATCTTCAGTCTGAAGGTATACAGTCCAAATATTCCACTCAAGAGTTCTTTGAGTTAGTCCTCCCCCATCTCCATTTGGTTCATTTGTTTATGTTTATATTCTGTTTTAGAGGTCTCTCCTCCACCATCCTTGTTTTCTTGAACATATGAAACATTAACATGGTTCCACAAGTCAGAATCGTACAAAAAGAGGTGTCATTTCCCACCATTCCTTTCATCTTTTTCACCTATCTCATTAGTTTCTGTTTTATCTGCCTTTATGTACTAATGAGTAGACAGATGTCTATTTTTTAAATTCTTCTTCTTCTTCTTCTTTTTTTTTTTTAAGACAGCATCTCATTCTGTTGCCCAGGCTAGAGTGCTGTGGCGTCAGCCTAGCTCACAGCAACCTCAAACTCCTGGGCTCAAGCTATCCTCCCACCTCAGCCTCCGGAGTAGCTGGGACTACCGGTACTCACCACCACACCCGGTTTATTTTTTGTTTCTATTTTTAGTTGCCTGGCTATTTTTTCTATTTTTAATAGGGACAAGATCTCGCTCTTCCTCAGGCTGATCTCAAACTCCTGACCTCAAGCAATCTTCCTACGTTGGCCTCCCAGAGTGCTAGGATTATAGGCATGAGCCACTGCACCTGCCCAAATTCCTCTTTATTACGCAAAAATGGCTTACTAAAGATATGCTTTGCTTTTTTCACTTAACAATATAACGTAGAAACCACTCCATAGTGGTTCATAAAGATTTTATTCTTTCCTACAGCTGTATAGTATTCCATTTTGTGGACATACCATAGTTTATTCACCTACCCTCCTATAAATGGGCATTTGGATTGTTTACAATATTTTATAATTGTAACCAATACTATAATGAATAATTAAATAATCTTTTACAGATATATTTTTGTATTGTTGAATTCAGGATAAATTTCTAAAAGTTAGATTGCTGGATCAAAAGGTAAACACATGTAGATTTTTTAGATATTGGAAATCCTTGTCCATAATAAAGATTTTGTGTATACCCACCAGCAATATATGAGAGTACCGGTTTTAATTTTTGCCATATGATAGATAAGAAAAATTATCTTGTAATTTTAAATAACATTTATCATATTTATCTTATTAGGAATGAAGTTGATTATGTTTTCATATATTTATGGGCCATTTTTACTTTTTCTGTTTTTTTTTTTTTTTTGGACAGAGGGTCTCACTTTGTTGCCCAGACATGAGGACAGTGGCATGATCATATAGCTCACTGCAACCTCAAACTCCTGGGCTTAAGTGATCCTCTTCCCTCAGCCTCCTGAATAGCTGGGACTATGGACACACACCACTGTGCCCAGCTAATTTTTCTATTTTTTGCACAAAAAAATAGTTTCTATTTTTTTATTTTCTATTTTTGATAAATTTTCTATTGATATGCTCTGCTCATTTTGTATTGGACCTTTTTTACCTTTAGTTTTATATATATGTGTGTGTGTGCGTGCATATATATAAATGATATATGTTGCAATTATTTTTTTCTAGTTCTTTGCTTGCCTTTTGATATTGCTTTTTTATGGTGTTTTGGGTTTTTTGTCATGCTATTTTTTTAAAAAAGTTAGATAGTCATATTTATCAATGTTTTCTTTTATTGCATCTGGATTTTGAGACACAGTTAGAAAGCCTTTGCCTACACTCATGTTAAAAAGGAATCCCCTCATCTTGTCTTCTAGTGCTTTTAGGATTTCATTTTTTACATTTAGATACCTAATTCATTTGGACTTTATTCTTACGGTGTCAAGTACAGATTTAATTTCTATCACTTTCTAAATGGCTAGGAGTTGTCCCAGCACCGTTTATTTAAAAGTCTAAATTTGCTCCAGATTCTTGAGTTGTACCATTATCATATAGACTATATTTTGGGTTTATCTCTGGACTTACTGGCAATACCATTTCAATGAAACAATAATTAGTAGTTTCATGTAATAAATGGGATAAATGAAACAATATGCTCACCTTTGAATGTTTTTTTGAAAGAGTGACCAACTCTATATTCAGAGGATTATAGGTTTCTTTTCTTTTCTTTTTTGTCTAAGCCAACCTTCGAGAAAGAGGACTGCAGGTTTCTGCATCATTGATTCTTTGCTTGGAATTTTCTTCATCTATAATCCATTGTTTACCATTGACAGGATTCTACCTAAGCCATATTAAAAAAAGGAGAATCTACCCTGGTTAAAAACATATCCAACGCAGAAAGTTCCATAACAACTAGAGACACTGTTTTATGTTTGCAATTGAGTTTGGGAAGTCAAGGAAGAAAGAATAAAAATAAGAGCTGGTTTTTCCACTTAGTTGGGTGGTTGAATTAGCTGACCTCTAAGGTCTCTACTACTCTGAGTTTTATGATTCTATGAATCATTCCTCTGACTCAGACCAAGTTAGTGATGAAAAGGTGAGGGAAGTGTAGGGGTCAAAGGTGAGTTGGAGATGTGGCGAGTGGGTGAGAACAAGGGTAAGAGGGGAGAGATTTTAAATGACAGAAAATAAAGTTAGGAAAAACTTTTTTTCCGTTTCAAAACTTGGTATCACAGAAGGGGAAGCAAAGATGTGCATTGATGGAAAGAAATATTGGACAGATAGGAAATGGCATGGGGTTGATGGTGTGGTCATGATATAGGGCAAATTCAGGCAGTTGGGCAGGATTTTGAGGATAAATAAGATGACAAAAAGCATCATCTGCTACTGTTCCAACACTGAGGATAGAGCAGTTATGGGTGTGTGCAAAGTCCTTGGAGTGCTTTCGCTTCTTCCAGTTTCATCTGCTTTGTATACATATGGAGGCGTATCTACAGCTGAGGCCAACCCTGATGACTCTGACTGCACGCGCAGCAGCTGGGCAGCAAGTCCTTTCTTGAAGGGGGATCTGATACATCTCTGTCCATCAAAGTTTGCCAGATCCTGGGCTAAGTCAGGGAACAAACAGATAAAACACTGTCCCTTTGCTCAAGGTGAAATTGTTCTATCTCATCTATCAATGGTTGCCTGTGACTATTTTTCTTTCTTAATAATTCTTTATTGCCCAAGGCCCTAGTTAAGGGGCTTTCCTTTCATGGACAAACAATAATTGAAAATAGCACAGACAGACCTGGGTTTGCCCTTGGGAAAGTCATTTTTTCCTGAGCTGTGGTTTACTTATCTGTATGATGAATATCACAATATCTTTTGGAGAGACTTCTGGAAAGTAAACAAGGTATTTGTAAATCTCATAGCAACGAGTTCTGATTCTTAGTAAGTGCTCAGTGAATGGAAGTAATTAGTAAATTATTACTATCCTCCTCATCCTCACTGAGCCCCGCCATTGGCCATAAGCTTCTCGTGGGCTTGTGTCATCTTCTCTGTCTTTTGTTTTGACCATGATGTAACTTCCCAAATATATCTGGGTCCTCACATTATATTCCAAAGCTCTTTAGCTCTCTGCTTTCTATGAGCTGACTTCTATCTTCCTTTCCCATCTTGTTCTAGGAAAAGTTCTAGGAAAGTTTACTTTAATGCTTCTACTCCATCCTTAAGCCTTATTTCCTTGGCTACAACTCATGTCTAGGAAGGCTGCACCCTTAAACTCAGCAGACATTCTTATACACCAAAACATCCTATTCTTTCATAAATTCCTCTAGGATGACTAGAAAAGAGCAGCCAATTTTCATTATCCCTCATGATTCCTTCTTAGCTATTACTGAACATTTTACGACATGTTTTCTACTTGGCTTACACATACCATTCATAGGAATTCATCAGTAGGGACAGAGAACCATATAATTGCAAAGCCGGACATGATGTTAGAAACTTTTGGCCTCATCTTACTCACTTAAAAGGTATGAAAATTGATCCCAGAAAAATTAATTCAGTTGCTCATATTTACACAGCTAGATAAAAAGACACCAGAGTGTCTTAAAATGTCTTAAAGTTGTTTAATCGTATGCTTTCTGTCTATTATTTATTTCTGTGTCAGTGATGCCATATTAAGTTTCATGTTCCCAGAGTATAAATCAATATAGTCACTAGAGAATTACTCTAGGAGCTTAATAAGCATTTGAGGGTAGATGCTTCCCATTTTTGTGGATGATGCAAAGCCTTTGGAAACAGATGAGAGTAATGGCGATGCCACTTTCTGTTTTCTCAGAATGAGGGGAGATGAGCCAGTCTTGAGTTGAGAACTGCCTTTATCTCCATTGTCCCCTCTCCCCCTCCCCACAATTCTGCCAGGGATCATATACCACAAGCTGGGCTCTGTAAGGCAGTGCTTCAGGAAGAATTAGGGCCAATTGCTCAACCTTAGGTTCTCACCATCTTGCAATCCTAAATATCAGTTTTCTGGGACCTTCCTTTAGGATGTGGGCAGGACCCTATATTGTAAATTTGAGAGTAAATTGGGCATGGATGCTATAGGTCCACCTAATGTTCTCAAAGCCAAACTGCTCAGGGGAATTTACACTCAATCTGGGATTAAGAAAGGGAAATAATTTCAGTTTTCTGCTCATCAGGAAGTTTTATCAGGGCTTGGATAGACACAACTTAATAATGTGAATAATTCCTGGTTGTCTATTCTCTCCCTAACATAACTTATAGAACCAGTGACTTCAGAGTGCTGTGGGGTTTTCCCTTTATTCAAGCTCTGGGTCATGGTGCTCTTTGTTGACAGTTTAATGTATATTCAGAAAAATTCAGTTTGGCTTGGGCCAGTTCCAAACCACAAACCTTCTTTGAATTCTTGCCCACTCTACTGTGTCCTCTGTGGGATTTGCAGAGGAGGATGAGATAGTCTGGAGAAAAAAAAAAAGGATTCTGCTTATTAACCATAATGATAAATTTGTCAAGTTGGGAAGGTTATCTTTAAGTCAAAAGCTACATCTCAAAGACCACCTAAGTGAGGAATCAGAGTTTATCTCCAACATTTCTGAACAATGTATTTAGGCTTACACAACTTCCTCTGGATAACTCAACATGTTACAAATTGAGTGTCCTTTCAACATAATGGTTGTTGGGGAAACTTTTATTTTCTTTAATTTTTAGAGTCGCAGGTTCAGCAAGTATATCCTTTCCATTGTACGAAGACCAAACACCGTTTTCGCTCATTAATTGATGGTAATATGGTTTATGTTATTAAGAGATTACTGAGACTATAAATGGTAATTTTTAATTCTCAACAGCCATAGAATTCTAATTTACTATTCTTCATAGTTCTTAAACAATGAAGAGGTCATTGCACACTCTATCCCTATTCTAAACATCTGTTCACAAGGATCGAATGGTGATTGAGAAATGAACTGTTCCTGCCCTCACGGAGCTCAAAGTCTGGAGAGAAATCAGGCATTGTAATCTGGTAATTACACACCAGAAATACATCACTTCTTTAAGTACTGAAAACTTTTGTTTAATAAGATTCCAATTGAATGCTAGGTAAGAATTGTTAGACTTGGCCAAGAAGATAAATGCAGAGAGGAATATTTCAACCTACATTAAATACAGTGCTGATTACTTGACAACCCTTACTTAAGAGGGTTGGAGGAGAAAAGTGGAAATTTTGACAAAGATAGCTCTTGCTTTTGAGTTTGCAGTTCCTCCCTTTCTCAAGAGAAAGCTAAACAATGGCCTTTGGGCTTTGGTTCACAGCACAACTATTTAATCTGATTGCTCCTGGAATGGCCTGAGAAGTCACAGGGGGCAGCGAGGGAATGTTGGCCTGCCTTTATTTTTGCTGACACAGATTCAAAACACTGACTTTCATTTCATAGATCTTGAAGATATTTTATTTAAACATGTAAATTAATAAATAAGAATGATGGAAATGTAAAGAAAAGAGGCTCTATCTGAATACCAAAAAGCCTATATTGGTTAGATCTGCTGGCCTCTGGAATAGCTTATCTAAGGAACTGTTAGAAACTCTGTTGCCTGATATCATTTAAAACTGGAGAGAGCAATATGATAGGAAAGCAAAAGAAATAATAGCTTGTATTAACAGGAGAATGGATGAAAAGAGTTAGTAAAGATTTTATACCTCTGAGTTTTTTCTCCGGTTTTCATACTTGACATTGCCAGCATAGTAAGGGTAATTATTTTCTAGTTTAATTAGTTTCTACTGGATATATAGTCTCACAAACCATAGCACAATAATAAAAAGCAAGAAATTTAAAAATATGGAACAAAAATTCACCATAAAAGAGAAAGTTGAGAGATTAAGTAAAGTTCGCTTGGTAAATAAATGGAGAAAGGCAATTCGGGCTTAAGAAATCTCATGTGTGAGGGCCAGAGGCTCCAAACAGAATCATGCATTGGGGAAGATTCTTACTTCCTTCTAGGAGGACCTACATATAAGAGGGGTTCCATCACTCTCTGCTGATAAACAGAATGATCCCGTCCATACAGTAATGTAAGCCTTGGGTGTATAATTATCATTTTTTCTTTTTTATTTTTTTTTTCAAATTTCAGAATATTATGGGGGTATAAACATTTTGATTACATATATTGCCTTTGTACCACCCAAGCCAGAATAATGGCCAATATACACATAAAAAATTGCTCAACATCTCTAATCATCAGAAAAAAAAAAAAAAAGAGAGAAAGTTGAGTGAGTTTTTGGTATGTTTTAATTCCAGAAGTTCATGGTAGATATATTTCATTAGAGTCCTCTTTTGCTCTCATAATAGATAGAAACTCTCAAAGGTTGTACCGCAGCATCAACTGCAAAGCTGAAGCTGGACTCCTCCCCCATCCTCCTACCCTGACCCTTTGCCAACCCTTGATAGTATTTCTGAAATTCAGCTCAGGATGCAAAAGGCAAATTTACCACATTGTACACTTTCAGAATGCATTGGTTTCAGCTTTTAAAAAGTTTTGATCCATTATTATCTGTCAAATAAATGTAGGAAGATATTTGCTTTTATATAGTAAATGTTGAATAAAAATAATTTTGGTTTTTGTTGTTAGAATTCTTTTCTGGAAGGAAAAGAAATGAATCTGACAAACATCTGGATGATTTGATTCTGGAGTATGGTCACTTTAGCAAGAGAAAATTTTAATATTTAAAAAAGGCACAAAGGATCCAGTCTTTGGAGTGAATCAGGAGATGGTTCTGAAGTGTCCAGACCAGGGTGTTGACTACAGCAGGCCAGGGGAGTTGGTTGAAAGAGAGAGGGGCTGGGGGGCTGGTGGTTATGAGTAGGAAGCTCTGAGGCAGGGAACAGTTGGGCACTAAGCAGCAGCAGTTAAGCAGGTCCTTTAGGCAGAGGTCAGCAGGTCCAACTTCGGTGGGGGCCAGTGGATCAGAAGACACCCAAGGTGAGTTGGGAAAAGAAGACAGAAGCGATTTGTTCTTGGCCTCCTTTTGAGTCCTTTCTAGGTGGGTGGGCCAAGGCTTGCAGGTGTCTGTAGCCAGGCAAGACAGGGCCTCACTCAGATCAGTTTTCAGTTTTTTTTCTGTTATCCTCACCCCTGGTCTCAAGCTATTCAGCCAATATTGCATCTTTAATGGTTAAGCTCTGGGGCAGGTGGCTATTTGCAAGGCTACTAATTAGATAAAGGGACTGATTTGCACAAAGATGCAGATAATGCATGGAATCATGCCAAGACCCACAGCTCAGGAGTTTACGAGTCCCCGGCTGCCATGGCGACCATGCCTATTCAGTTGAAGTCTTTTTGTTACTGGGGTAGGAGGCAGCACACAGGGCAGAGCGTCAGCTTCTGTGCAGTTTGAAACTAAAAACTGAAAATGAAGTGAGAGGACAAGAAGGGAGGAGAGCACTAGATTTTTCCTTTATACCCAAATGGGTAGACTGTTTTGTGGGTTTGCTTCCACTTGTTTGCCAGAAAAAGCCGTTTCCCTTGCGGGCAACTGTCTGACAAGCGTGATATTTGAAAGGAAACATGCATATGTAAATCTTTTCTTCTTGCACTGTCTATACGCTTCACAACTCTACCTCTAGTCATTGATTTCTTTTTTTTTTTATAGTTTGACTTTTTAAAATTTTTTATTTTTTTTTAATTTCAGGATATTAAGGGGGTACAAACATTTTGGTTACATGTTATGACTTTGCCACACCCAAACCATGATTAGAGGCATGCCCTTTCCCCCGCTACAATGCTCATCGTGTCTATTAGTTGTGAGTTTACCCACCCCCAACCCCCAATCCCTAAAGAATATTACTACTGTGTGAGCACCGTAGTGTTGATCAGTTAGTGCCAATTTGATGGCAAGTACACGTGGAATCTATTCTTCCATTCTTGTGATACCTCACTTTGGAGGATGGGCTCAAGCTCTATCCAGGAAAATATAAGAGGTGCCAGATCACCGTCATTTTTTATAATTGAGTAGTATTCCATTGTATACATATTCCATATTTTATTAATCCACTCATGGATTTCTTATTCTTATCTTTATTTTTTCCAAATGTTTTGTCATATTCACTAAGCAGAACATATCGTAAACTGCAAGCTCATGACTATAGAAAAATCTGAGATTCATTTTCTGGTTTTAACATGTGTAGTATAATCATAGCATTTTATAGCTGGAAGGTTTTAGAGATAGGTGTTCGCATGCCCAATTTCCTGGGGACTGTCCATTTGTCCTGGTACAATAATGAATAGCTCCTTCTTTCACTCTCGAAAGCAACCCAGTTGGGCAACGGTTATCCTATTAATGTTATCCTTTATAAATAAAGGCCCAGAATATTTTAAAACCTTGATCACCAAACTGAGTCTGAACTCTCAGAAATGGAGAGTGATTTAAGAGTAGGTGACTTAAGAGCAGGTGACATGAATGACTATGGAATCTAGGCTACATTGTGGAGAAAACAAAGCCAAAAAGTGGCTGAAAGATTGAGAGAAGCCATAGAAAGGAGGACTGGACAAGGGATTAGAGAAAGAACATGCAGGTTAAAAGTCATGAATATAGAGCTCGGAAAGGATAGGAAGTGTGGTCAGAGACTGGGATGTTGAATTTATGACTTCAGAGGTGGAACATTAATAATGTGGCCTGGGGTTGTGGAGTCCCCAGGAAAAAGTGACTGATCCACTAAAGGATTAACTGAAGAGGGTTTAATAGAGGGACTGTTTACAGAGGCATGGGAAGTGCAAAACAAAGACAAAAGCAAAACAAAAACAAGGGATAGTGCTACACTCAAGAAATCCCAGTGATGGAAAGTCAAGCTGTTTTTATCCTTAGGCCTGAAGAACCAAAGAAAGAGACAGTGGTGTTATTCGAACTTGGAAAGTCTGGGAGCCATGGGAAAGGGCTTCTCCTAAGATCTCTGGCCATACTAGAATAATGCAGTGATTGCTGGGACCTTGACTGTAAAAGGATATATGGGGATGGAATCACCATCTCCTCCTACTTTTGAACCTTCTGCCAGGGCCTTCTATTGTTAAACTTAACTGAAAGGCAGAAGGAAGCAGAGAAGCACATAACTAACTCCATAGATCTAGGAGGCTCAATGAATCTCAGGTAGAAGAAATATAAAGAAAATCACACCAGGGTACATGATAATAACATTAACATTACTCAAAGCCAGCAATAAAGAGAAATTATTAAAAGTAGTTCGTAGAAAAAAGGACCTATTAAATACAGAGAAACAAAGATAAGGGTTGTCACTGCTTTGTCATTGGAAACAATGCAAGCCAGGAAACAGTGGAGAATCATCTTTAAATTGTCTGAAAGAAAAAAACTGTCAACCCAGAATTCCTTGTCAGTGAAATGATCATTCAAGAACAAAGGTGTTAAAGCCTTTTACAGACATACAAAAGCTAAATGAATTTACTAGCAGCATATTTACACTGTAAGACATAGTAAAGGAAGTTCTTCAGGCAGAAGGAAAATGATACCAGAGAGAAATCTGAATCTACACAAAGGAATTAAGTGCTCTGGAAAATGGTAACTGTGTGGGTAAAAAGAAAGACTATTTTTGTTTTATTTAAATCTCTTGAAAAGATAATGGACTTTTATATACTGGAGGGATAAAAGCATATCTATGTTGCAGTTTGTAAGAACTCAGAAAAAATGCAAACACAAAAATATAGAAAGTAAACTTTACACAGAAAAAGCACACGATGTAATTAAAATTTAGTAGTGTTTTTGGATATTATATATTTTCTAAACTCAATAGAATATATCAAATTAAAAAGTTTTGTAAACAAATATATGAGAAAAAAAGTGAAAAATTACCTAACCTCTTATTATCCCTATATCATTCTTCCTCCCCCTATCAAAGTATAAACAATTTCAAGGACACTGTAGAGAAGGTGCAGTTTTCTGCTTTTTTTTTCACTTAACATTAGATCATGAGCACTTTATGTGTCTTTAAATGCCTTTTCTCCACATTTTTGCCAGCATTTGTGATTCCCTGTCTTTTGAATAAAAGCCATTTTAACTAGGGTGAGATGATAAGATGATACCTCATTGTATTATTGATTTGCATTTCTCTGATGATTAGTGATGTTGAGCATCTTTTCCCATACTTGTTGGCCATTTGTATGTCTTCTTTTGAGAGATGTCTATTCAAATCTTTTGCCCATTTTAAAGTTGGATTATTTGTTTTTTTCCTATTGAGTTGTTTGAGCTCCTTATATATTCTGGTTATTAATCCCTTCTCAGATGGGTAGTTTGCAAATATTTTCTCCCATTCTGTGGATTGTCTCTTCACTTTCTGGATTGTTTCTTTTGCTGTGTAAAAATTTTTTTTTAACTTGATTTCATTTGTCCACTTTTACTTTGGTTGCCTTCTCCTTTGAGATCTTACTCGAGAAATCTTTGCCTAGACCAATGTCCAGGAGTGTTTCCAAAAGTTTTCTGCTAGCAGTTTTATAGTTTCAGGTCTTAGATTAAGTCTTTAAACCATTTTGATTTGATTTTTGTATATGGTGAGAGATAGGGGTTTAGTTTCATTCTTCCTGCCAATGGATATCCAGTTTCCCCAGCACCATTTATTGAAGAGACTATCCTTTCCTCACTGCACGTTTTTCACACCGTTGTCAAAAATGAGTTGACTGTAAATGTGTGGATTTATTTCTGGGTTCTCTATTCTATTCCACTGGTCTATGTGTCTGTTTTTATGTGAGTTCCATTCTGTTTTGTTTACTACAGTTCTATAGTATAATTTGAAGTCAGGTAATATGATTCCTCCAGCTTTGTTGTTTTTACTCAGGATAGCTTTGACTATTCTGGGTCTTTTTTGGTCCCATATACATTTTAGGATTATTTTTTCTATTTCTGTGAAGAATGTCATTGGTATTTTGACAGGGATTGCTTTAAATTTATAGATTGCTTTGAGTAGTATGGAAATTTTAACATTAATTCTTCTAATTCATGACAAGGAAAATTGTTTCATTTTTTGGTGTCCTCTTCCATTTCTTTCATTGATGTTTTATAGTGTTCATTGTAGAGGTCTTTCACTTCTTTGATAAAATTTATTTCTAGGTATTTTATTAATATTTATAGCTATTGTAAAGGGGATTACTTTCTTTGCTTCTTTTTCAGACTGTACACTATTGGAATATAGAAATGCTACTGATTTTTATATGTCGATTGTGTATACTACAACTTTACTAAATTTGTTTATCAGTTCTAATAGTTTCTTTGATAGAGTCTTTAGGGTTTTCTAAATAAGATATCATATCATCTGCAAGCAAGGGTAATTTGAGTTCTTCCTTTCCAATTTGGTTGCCCTTTCTTTCTTTCTCTTGTCAAATTACTCTGGCTAGGACTTCTAGTACTATGTTGAATAAAAATGGGCATTCTTGTCTTGTTACAGATCTTAGAGGAAAGGCTTTCAGTTTTTTCCCATTCAGTATGATACTAGCTGTGAGTTTGTCATAAATAGCTTTTATGGTGTTGAGGAATATTCCTTCTATGTTCAGTTTTTGAGAGCTTTTACCATGGAAGGAAGATGAATATCTTATCAAATGCTTTTTTAGCATCTACTGAAATGATCATATGATTTTTTACCTTCATTTGGTTGATATGGTGTATCACATTTATTGATTGTGTATACTGAAACATACTTGCATCCCTGGGATGAATCCCATCTGATTGTGATGAATGATCTTTTTCATGTGTTGTTGAATTCAGTTTGCTAGTATTTTGTTGAGGATTTGTGCATCTATGTTCATCAGAGATATTGGCCTATCGTTTTCTTTTTTATTATTTTTTTAAATGAACAAATAATAATGATGCATATTTATGGGGTACAATGTGATGTGTTGATTTTTGTATACTTATAGAAAGATTGAATCAAGCTAATTAACACATTCATCACCTCACCAACTTATTTTTGGAGATAATGAGGGAATGTTAATAATCTATATTAGCAATTTTGAAATACACAATGCATTATATTAATTGTAGTAAGCATGCAGTGAAATAGATAACTCAAACTTATTCCTCCAGTTTAACTGAAACTTTGTACCTTTTGATTAACATTGTCCCTTTCTCCATCCTTCCTTCCCCCCAGCCTCTGGTAACCACTTTTCTACTGTCTGTTTCTATGATGTCTCATGTATATGTGGAATCTAAAAAAAGTTGATCACATTACAGTTTATAGTAGATATATTTCAGTGCTCCATAGCCACATGTGGCTAGTGACTACCATATTGTACAGTTTAGTTCCAAATACTCCAATAAAAAATCAAAAATTGTCATATTGGATTAAAAAAAAAGCAAAACTCAACCAAATGCTATCCATAAGAAATCTACTTTAAATATAAAGACACAGGTAGGATAAAAGTAAAAGGATGTAAAAAGACACTCTATGCAAACATTCAAAAGAAAATTGAAATTGATATATTAATATCAAAATAGATTTCAGAATAAGGAATATACCAGGAATAAACAGGTATATTTCATAATGATGAATTGGTAAATTCATTAAAAGAATTTAACAAGCCTAAATGTTAATGCATCTACTAAAAGTCTTTCAAAATAGATGAAATGAAATCTAATATATGTAAAAAGAGAAATAGACAAACTTACAATTATAGCTGGAGAGTTTTACAGCCCTCTTTGTTGATAAAGAAAAATTAGTAAGGGAAAGAAGACTAAACAACACTATCAGCCCAAAAGACCTAACTGACATTTGCAGAAAAATTCACTCAACAACAGCAGAGTAAATATTCTTTTCAAGTGTCCATGGAACATTCACCAAGGTAGACCATGTTCTCAACCATAAACTAAATATCGATAAATTAAAAAAGATTGGAATCATACAAAGTACATTTTTAAATCACAATAGCTTTAAATTAGAAATCAATAGAAAAATATTTATTTGGGGAATTTTCAAGTATTTGGAAATTAAACAAAATACTGAAAAAATAGTGAAAAAATGGGCCAAAGAAAAAATTGCACAGAAAATTAGAAATTATTTTGAACTGAATAAAAGTGAAAACAATATATTGAAACATATGGGATGCAGTGAAGAACAGCACTCAGATGGAAATTTAAAGCATTAATTTTTATTTCCACCATAAGAAACTAGGAAAAGAAGACAAATTAATCACAAGGTAAGCAGAGGAAGAAAATAATAAAGATTAGAGCAGAGATTAATGGAAGAGAAAAGAAAAAAAATAGAGTAAAATCAATGAAACATAACATATTTAATAGCAATTCCACCCCTAGGTATTTACCCAAGAAAAATGAAACCATCTGCTCACAGAAAGACTTGTACTCAAACTCAGAGTAACTTTATTTATAACAATCAACAACTGGAATGAACCCAAATGTCTATGCATTGGTCAATGGACTAACAAATTACGGTATATCCACACAATGGAATCCTACTCAGAAATAAAAGGAAGTAATTACTGACACATACAACATAGATGAATCTTAAAAGTATTATGCTAAGTGAAAAAAGCCAGAGGAAAAATTCCATATTATATGATTACATTATATGAATTCTAAAAAAAGGAAAACTAGTGAGAGAAAGTAGATCAGTGGTTTCCAGGGCTCAGGGGGCCTAGGGGCTTGGCAGCAAAGGGATAGGAGCAAATTTTGGGGGTGATGGAAATATGCTATATCTTGATTATGATGGTGGTTACGTGACTGCATACAGTTTTCATACTTCATTGTATTATTTACTTAAGATTGGTGAATTTTATTTGTACTTCAATACAGGTTGATTAAAAAAAGAGAAAACTTTGAGTTACGATTTATGTTTTACAAATTATATGAGTTGGCATGCTTATTTTAAAAGAAAAATATCAAACAGAACAAAAGAGTATAAAATGAAAAGTAAAAGTCCTTTCCCTTTCAGATTCTTGCTTCTTATTCATATTATTTCATATTACTGAAGCGATTTTTTTGCATTAGTCTCCAAAAGTTTTTAATGTATAGTATAAACAAACATTTATCAGGTATGTCTATGGTTTAAAGTTTTTTCCTTTTACAAGTAGACTCATTTTATGACTTCAAAAAAAATCTTGGACACTGAAGCAGATAGATTTACCTTATTTTTTCTTCTTACTGTTTGCATATTCTTCTATTACATGGATTACTCTAATTCATTTAGCCACTCCTCTACTGCTAGATATTCAGATTTTATCCATGTTTTGCTAGAATAAGAAATTCTACAAAGGATATACATGGGCATATATTTTTGTATCTTGTGCTTGTTCTTCTGTTAGATTCCTAGGCATGGACTTGTGGGGACATTGCTTATGCAAATTAAAAATTTTAATGAATATGGTCAAACTGCATTTCCAGAAACTTATTCACTCTGATAATACCTGTTTCCTCTTATCTGTGCTGATTCTGGGAATTATCAAACTTTTGAATCTTCATTAACCTGAAAATTAAAAAATGCTACCTCTTTGTTTTTTATTAAATTGTGACATTTTCCTTGAAACAAAACAGAGCAATGAATATGAGGACTGTGTGCCATAACCAGGCAGTCCTAACACGTTCAGAATGGACATATCTGCCTCCTAGAAGCCCCAAATTCTAATGAAGACCTAAGTGATTTCTATGTGCACAGCTCCTGAGAAAAATCACCTATTTTTGTTTGAGAAATCCATCCTCTTTTCCTTTCATGGTCTTATTGCAGCATGTCTTCTCTATGGATCTACCACTTTAGATTTTACAGAAGTAGAATATGTATGCGCGTGTCTCTTGAAGTTCATGCTTTTCATCTCTTCCTTTAAATGCTTTTGCTCTCCCCAGTGTTCCCTTCCCCCACGGGTATTTAATCATGTGTACGAGAAACCAGCATCACATGTGATCCTCCTAGTCGTGCCATATGGTTTCCCTGAATGGGAATAGATGGAGGAATTTATTGACTTTGATCATTGCACTATAACAAATACAATTATGGCATGGGAAATTTCCTACTAGAGTTCAAGAGAAAATGGGATAACCCCCTCGTTTGGATGATTTGTGTGTCCGAATGAATCAGGAGGTTTTCCCCAGATCCCATCCTCTTTCATAAGTAATCATTGAGAAGAGGTGCCCATATGCATTACTGGTGAAGGATTTCTCTCTACCCCCATTGCCAATCGAATAATCACTCCTTAAAACAGAGGGAATGATTTAGCAGTTGAAGTGTTGGCTTTGAAACACTTAGACTTGGTGGCATCTTTCAAAGTTTCATCAGGATTGACTTAGTCTCTCATCCTGGAAATATCACAACCGCATGAAACCCTAAGCCATTGCAGAAGAGTTGTTTTTGTAAGAAACCCCAAACTTGGGGGCCCCATTTTCTCTGAGACTGTTGAACATACAAAGCATTTGTTTCTGAATTATAGCCTTACCATTCAAACTAAGAACCTAAAATTCAGACTTTTGTCATCCCTGGCAGGTTTTAGAATTTTAAATAGAGAATGTAAACTGAATATTTAGTTCCATTTTCAACTTACAATGCTATATGCATTTTCAGACATTCAGAGTGCTTTTATTCTTTTTATAGGTCTATAGTTGTCCCTAGGAATAAATAAGTCACTTTGTTTAGGCAAATTATCATTTGGATGTTGCTTTCTGAAACCCTAGCAATATTAGCCTTCTGCTTACTTGGTGTTTGTAAAAAAGGGAAAAGAGAGAAGCTAAGTAAATTTCAAAGCAAGACACCCAGTTGAAATTCCTGCTTTATGCACTGTTACCAATGAAGGCAATTGCCAGGGAGTTGGATGCCCCCTCAGACTTGGCCTGGGCTTTTTGAGGACTGTTAGGGTCATTATCATGACCTATAACCTCTGTCTAATAATGAAGAATGCACAAAGTCTCCCTTGCCCCCAAAGCAATGGTTTATGTAACATAGTGTCTGAGGAAGGTGCCTAGAGGTGGAAACAAGGGGTCGAAGCAAGGGTCATTGGGATATAAGAAAATGCCTTTGTGTGGGAGACACAACCTGCTGTGTGATTGCCAAATTCTCTCTGGAGGAGAATGGACCAAATTTGTTCTCGCACTTGATGGGATGGGAAACGGCCCCATGGGCGTGCTGTCCGTCAGGCAGCTGGGTCACTGAGAAACACAGGAGCTCACTTAGCACAGACCTGAACTAAAATCCTTCAAAACAATAAAAACAGAGCAGCGAGGCCCTTTCAGGCTTCATTTAAACAGCAACAGTTCTGTGTCTCTTGGCAGCCCTGAAGCTTTGGCCCCTGTTGTCCCAGAAGTCTGACATCTCACAGTGTTGGAGAGCCTCTCAGACAATCATTCTTTTGCACTCCCTCTCAGAGGTGGCAATCATCCGGGCTTCTCAGGCTCCTGGGTCCACTTCTCATGTGTTTTTACGTGTGCGACCCTGCTTGTGTTCCTGTTGTCTGGTGAGTCTGTGGCAAATCCTCCCAGCCTTGGGAACAAAGGGGGTTCTGATAAGTGTTTCTTCAGCTGCTGATCTCTATGAGACAATACATGCCTTTTCTTTGTGTTTTTTCTAACATCCTGCTAGTTGCCAATGGCACTGTGTTCCCCTCATCCAAACACCACTAAGGAATGGGATCCTTGCGCATTTTCTTTACAAAGCAGCCAGTAGATCTCAATAAGGGCTCTTTCTTGACATCAGTCATCACCCTGTTGAGAGTCCTGGACAGACCATTTTAATTGACCGGAACCAAATCCAGTTGTTTGGTCATGGAAAATGGATGCTATTAGATTGCTTTTCCTTTGCACAATTTGCAGAGTTAATGTTTAAACATACAGGCACTCTGTTACCAAAATGTAGTAAGCCCAATAATTTCAAGGGCTTTCTTAATCTTAAAAATTGGATGGAATTTCAGACAACATGATGAAAATAATCTTTGTGGTAATAGATGGTCCTATGGACCTTTTATTTTTCCCTTATGTAATTAACATTGATATAGCATGGACAAATGGGTAAGTAGACTGTTTAAATGAATGTGCAAATTTAGACAAGTTTTGCAGCTACTTAGAAGGCTGAGTGTTTTCATCTGTAAAATGGGGATAATAATATCACCTATCTTCCACAGACATTATGAAGATTTGGTGAAATAATCCATGCATAATGACCACCATGCAGTAGAAACATACATGCCAGCCAAAAAAGTTTCCTTGGTACAAAGTATGCAGTAACTTTATAGTTGGCTATATGCATTGGATTAAAATAACTATAAAAAATTAAAACTTTAAAAAATTACAGAGGGAAAAATTATAGTTTTGTGTCCACATTTGGTTGGTTTTGTCATCATGGTAGGTCAAACATTTTTTCTTATCTCCTTCTTCCCTTCCCACAAGGGCTTGAGGTATTTAGTGTTTAATTCATCAAGGGAGTACATGTGACTGATTTTGTTTTTTCATTCTCTTCTCTGAGTCCATGCCTCTCTCCTGTGCATATATCTCTCACAGTACTTACTAAATTGTGTTGAGATTACCCATTTACCTGTCTGAATTATCCACCAGGACAAGAGCTTTTTGCGGGCGGAGTCTGTGACTTATTTATCTTTGTATCACGAGCACCTTTCATAGCACTTGGCCCATAGAGCCTTGGTAGGTCCTGAATAAATGTTTCATGACTGACCGAATGTATTTTTAAGGACTTTCTGCCAGCTTAGAGCAGTACTTAGCTATTATTAACTACAACTGGAACATTTTTAAAATATAAAGCATAAAATGTGTTCGTGTTGAGAAAATATTATCACAGTGACAAATATATTACAATTTTAATATCAAAAAATTTAAAATAGTTACAGATACCCATATATCTATCATTAAAATTAAACAAATATAAGTATTTTGCTTTAGTTCTTTCTCTATCTTTATAAAAATGTAATGTTAAAGATAGAGCTAACACCGTCCCCAAGTCTCCACTCTCTTTCCTGTTCCCATTGCTTCTCCCTCCCTCCCTTCCTCTCTGGAGGCAACTACTATCCTGAAATGGTGTGTATTCTCTCTGTACTAAAAATGTAAAACTAACAGACATTTTATTTTATTTTTTTCATCAAAGTATAGACTTTTTAAATATAGTCTTTTTTTCACTTTCTATTTTTGGTGACACACTCTTTTCTCTTAACCCAAAACACCATACTAACTGGGACAAGGGAAAATATCACAGCATGTCTTTGGCTAGAGGACCTGATTGGAGAGGGGTGCAGATTTTAAACATAACTATCCCATGACTTTTGTTTGTCTGATAGAAAACCGTGATCTGGGAATTAAGACACCTTGCATTTCTTGGTCTTAAAACCACAAACGTTATATCTAAGCACTAGGCATTTCATTTTTCACCATCTATATAAGTTCTGGAAATAGTCCTTAACCTCCTTGTCACTGGTGAATAAGAACTTTTCTGCCTGAAGGAAAAAAATGCTGATTTTGTTCATTTGCCTAGCCATATACCTTCACCTGTCCTCTTTCACTTTGCCCTCACCTCGGACATGTAACACAGCAGAGAACACCCAGGATACAGTGTATTTCACACAACTTGTTACTCCCAGGATTCAGGTTTTTTTAAATTGAGGTTTAATTTACGTATTATGAAATTCTCCCTTTTAAAGTGTACAATTCAGTGAATTTTAGTATATGCATAGGATTGTGCAACCATCACCACTATCTAATTCCAGAGCATTTTCATTTTCCCAGAAAGAAGCCCCATACCCGTTGGCAGGTAATCCCTGTTTCCTTTCCTCTCCCATCCCTAGGCAACCACCAATCTACTTCCTGTTTCTATGGATTTGTCTGTTCTGGATGGTTCACGTAATTAGGTTTATATATGTGGTCTTTTCATCTGATTTCTTTCACTTAGTGTGATGTTTTCAAGTGTCATCAATACTGTAGTATGCATCAGTATTTTGTTCTTTTTTATGACTGAATAATATTCCATTGTATGGATATATCACATTTTGTTTAACCTTTCATCAGTTGATGAACATTTATGTTGTTTCTACTTTTTGGCTACTATGAATAATGCTGTTATGAGTATTACTGTATAAGTTTTTGTTTCAGTTCTCTTGGATATGCCTGGGAGTGCAAATATCAGGTCATATGAAAACCCTATGTTTAACTTTGTGAGGAACTGCCAAATTGTTTGCCAAAGTGCCTACACCATTTTACATTCAAAACAACAGTGTCTAAGTGTTCCAATTTTTTCACATCCTTGCCAATACTTGTTATTGTTTGTCTTTTTGGTTATAACCATCCAGTGGGTATGAAGTAGTATCTTATTATGATTTTGGTTTGCATCTCCCTAATGACTAATGACAGTGGGCATCTTTCCATGTGCCTATTGGCCATTTGCATATATTCTTTGGAGAAACGTCTATTCACATCCTTTGCTCATTTATTGATTGTGTTATTTGTCTTTTATTGTTGAGTTGTTGTGAGAATTCTTTATGTATTCTGGGAACTAGATCTTTTTCAGATAATCATTTGATTTGTGAATATTTTCTCCCATCTTGTTGTTTATCTTCTCCCTTGTTTCTTTTTTTTGAGACAGGGTCTTGCTCTGTAACCCTGGCTATAATACTGTGACATCATTATAGCTCATTGCAACCTCAAACTCCTAGGCTCAAGCAATCCTCATACCTCAGCCTCCTGAGTAGCTAGGACTACAGGTGCATGCCACCATGCTTGGTTAATTTTTCTATTTCTTTGTAGAGATGGGATCTCGCTCTTGCTCAGGCTGGTCTCAGACTCCTGACCTCAAGCAATCCTCCTGCTTTGGCCTCCCAAAGTGCTAGGATTATAGGCATTAGCCACCATGCCTGGCCTCTTCTCACTTTTTGAAAGTGTCCTTTGAAGCAGAATTTTCAAAATTTTGATGAAATCCAATTTATATATTTTTTCTTTGGTTTCTTGTGTTTGGTGTCATATCTAGAAAATCATTGCCTAATCCGAGTCATGAAGATTTAATCCCATGTTTTCTTTTAAGAGTTTAATAATTTTAGCTCTTATATTTAGGCTTTTGACCTAATTTGAGTTAATTTTTATATATGGTATAAAATAGGGGTTCAACTTTGTTCTTTTGGGTGTGGATATCTAGTTGTCCCAGTACCAGATGTTGAAAAGTCTATTATTTTCCCTACTATATTGTCCTGGAACCCTTGTCAAAATCAACTGACCATGAATATATGGGTTTATTTTGGGGCTCTCTCTTTCATTCCATTGTTATATGTGTCTATCCTTATGGTAGTACCATGCAGTCTTCATTAGTGTAGCTTTGTGATAAGTACTCTAGCTTTGAAATTGGGATGTGTGAGTCCTCCAACTTTGTTATACTTTTCCAAGATTGTTTTGAAGATTATGGATCCCTGAATTTCCATATGAATTTAGGATCAGCTTGTTAGTTTCTGCAAAAAAGGTGACTGGAATTTTGACAAGGATTGTGTTGAATCTGTAGATCAATTTGGGGAACATTGCTATCTAAACAATATTGAGTCTTCCAATCCATGAACATGGAATGTCTTTTCATTTATTTAGGTCTTCTTTAATCTTTCTCAATGATGTTTTACATTTAATGTAATAAATATTCAAAAATTTGAAACCAAAATTACAGGGGAGAGAAGTCTGGCTAAATGATGGTAATGGATCTTAGGTTCCTAATGGAAAATCTGAATTTTTAAAACATTAAATAAAAGATGAAACCCAAAATGAACTCTGTTAACTAACTCTTGCAATCCAGCCGTATTGTCATAAAGGATTAAAGAATTTTAACCTAAATTTTTTTTTCAATTTATTGTTACTTCTTGATCTGAGTTAATGGTTTATTTGTTTATTTGTTTATTTTATTCATTTACTTGTTTATTTTTAACAGAACTAAAGAAGATCGATCTTGGGAATGTGAGCCAACAAAAGCCAATTCAAATTTAGGGATAAACTTTTCTACTGGGAAAAAAAAATACAAAGACAAAAATAAAGAAAACAGATGTAGTAATAAGTTTTGAAATAGCATTAATTTTGACTAATGTTGTGAATCCTTTTCCTTTTTTAAAGTTCTCTTTCTTTCTTTTCAATTGTCTATGATTTCAGTTAAATGAAATTAATTCATAGTAGTTTAAATCTCAAATACCCTGAATCCTATTTATTTTCATGATCACTTAAATATAGTTTTTTTTTTTTTTTGAGACAGAGTCTCACTCTGTTGCCCTGGCTAGAATGCCGTGGTGTCAGCCTAGCTCACAGCAACCTCAAATTCCTGGGCTCAAGCAATCCTTCTGTCTCAGCCTCTCAAGTAGCTGGGACAACAGGCATGTGCCACCATGCCTGGTTAATTTTTATGCATATATTTTTAGTTGTCCAGCTAATTTCTTTATATTTTTTTAGTAGAGATGGGGTCTCGCTCTTGTTCAGGCTGGTCTTGAACTCCTGAACTCAAATGATCCACCTGCCTTGGCCTCCCAGAGTGCTAGGATTACAGATGTGAGCCACCACGCCCAGCCATGATCACTTAAATATAGTTATTGTCTGGGGATAGGTGAGGGCGTGTCTTTTCCTATACTATAAGTTAAATGACTTTTGTCTTAGCTTGGGATGTTATAACATATCATAGTGTGAGTGGCTTAAACAACAGACATTTATTTCTTACAGTTCTGGAGTCTAAGATTAAGGTGCTGGCAGATTGTCTTCCTGGTGAGGGCCCTCTTATTGCCTTGCTGCCTTCTCTTGGTGTCTAACATGGTGGAGAGAGAACTCTGGTCTCTTCCTCTTCTTATAAGGACACTAATCTCACATGGGAGCCCCACTCTCATCTAAACCTAATTATTTCCCAAAGGCCCCATCTCCAAATACCATCACATTGGAGAGTATCAACATATAAATTTGGGGGGAACACAGCTGTTCAGTCCATAACATTCTCTTTCTTGAGAAGTGTGGATTTCAGCTAGAGTCAGTCACACTCCGTGCATGTTTCATAGCTCTATTACTTTTCTCTAGTTATATTTAATTCTTATACTCTGTTTATTTCTGTTCTTGAGGACATAATGCAGATTTGTGCTTTTCAAAGTTCATTAATATTTTTATAATCCCCTTGCTTTTGTGAACTCAAAGTTTTTGTCTGAGTGCCTTATTTGACATGTCCTTGTTCTACTTCCAGTGATCACTTGTAAGAATCTGAGTGGAAAACAAGAAAGTCCAGTAAACCTAGGACTTTTTGTTAGATTTGGCTGAGCATAAGGATCATTTGTTCAACAGAGAGTAAAGGAACTTCTACTATGTTGCCAGGCACCATTCAACAGTGAAAAAACCTGACAAGGTTTCTGGTCTCATGGAGCTCACATTCTAGATAAAGGAGAAAACGAATAAAGAAATAAGCAAATAGATATATGTATCCTGTGTTAATAAGGTCTAAGAAGAAAAATAAAGCAGGTCAGGGGAATAATATTTAAATAGAATGTATAGTCAGGGAAGACCTTTCTGATAAGAAGTTATTTGCAATATGAATAAAGTGGAAAGTGAGCTATATGGACATCTTCAGTGAGTTCATGGAGCAATGAGGAGGCTGGTCCAACTGGAAATGGAAAGGGAGAGCCAACAGGTGCCAGCAGAGGGCCAGGCCATTTAGACCCCTGCAACAAACTCCCATTTTGTTTGAGTTTTGTGGGAGCTGTCAGAGGTTTTGAGTAGAGCAGTGACAAGATCCAAATTAGACTTTAAAAGGATCACTTGGGCTTTTGTGTGGAAAAGGGGGACAGAGTTAGAAGCAGAGAGACAACTTAGGAAATTAGTTAATATTTCAGGCAAGATCTGGTGCTAGTTTGACGAAGGTGGCAGCAGCGTTGTAAAAACGAGCGACAGAATCCTGAGCATTGTAAGTTAGGGATGATGAGATGGAAGTGGAGTGCCTAAGGAACTTTTCTTACTTCATTTGGTTTTGATTATGTATAGAACCTATAGGAACAATGTGAAGAGTTATACTACAATAAACTCTTGAGTATTCATCATCCAGATTAAGAAATAGAAATATTGCCAGCACTTTAAAAGCCTTTGTGATCACCTCCCCAATTACATTCTTCTCCTGCCTCCCAGATGCCACCATCATCGTGCCTTGTTTTGATTCTTCTCTTGTGCTTCTTTATTTGACTTACAAGTGAGGTATATATTCCTACATGATATATATTGCTTAGTTTTGGAAAACTCTGTAACAATCACAAACCCAGCTGTGTGGGGAAAGGATGAGGTAGAGGCTTTCCAGAGATGAAGGCACAGACCTGTATGATCACAAACTGACTTTAGCATCCCTAAAAGTTTACAAGACCCCCATTTGGGGAAGTCATCAGGCAAGATCTTGAGCAAATCTTAGAAACGTCAGGCTGTTATACTACAGTTGGGCCACACCCTGGACTGTGTCGTGGGCTAGGTACTAGCTGTCTAGGAGGAAATGGTAGTGGAGTGAGTTGCTTTTTATTTTCTGCTTCTCAGCTTACCATTGCTGCTAAGATTCTAAGCCTACCTCCAGCTCTCAGGAGCAGATCAAAGGCAATACCTTTGCAGAGTGAACTGAATGTCCTCAGTTGATCTAGGCTGCCGGGCATGGGTGGAAAGCAGTAACTCATTCAGCAGGTAGTTGGGACAAGCCAAGTACAGATAAAAGTCTGCGCTGGCTCACCAGGCATTCTCAGCTCATAACAGAAAGGAGATACATGGCAGCAGTGACTTGATAAAATCTTCACTGTGAGTCTGTGTGTTGAGTCACATTGTTCCAATCTTAACTATTAATAATTGCCATCTCTTTCTGGGGCAGCTGTCATCCTGGGATCTCCCTTCACCATCCTTCTTGGAAGTTCCTACAATTTTATCCTGTTCTTTGCATCCCATGTTTTTTGATGTTTATGTTTAAATCTACCATTATTTAGTACAGTCTACAGTCATTTAGGTAAACCCACATATTGACCATTTTTGATGCTCTTTATTCCTTCCTGTATCTTCATCTTTTCATCTGGGACCTATTCCTTTTGCTTGAAGAACACCCTTCAGAATTCCTTTGGGATATGTCTACCAGAGATGAACTCTTTTGAATTTCTTCTTCTTACCTTTTCATGCCTTTATTTTACCTTTATTCTACAATAAGAATCAACAGTAATTAAAAACTTTTTTCACACTAAAATTTATTGACTTTTACACGACTTTCTTTCTTTCAGTGTTATTTGCCTGGGCCTGATTGGCCCCACATGAGTAGTTCTTTTGTGCCTCTCAGCCCATCCACATTCAGCAATCTGGTTCCAGTAAGAATGGGAACTTCATCATCTTCTCATCATCCCGTCCTCCACCCCTTTCCTCACTGGCTTGCCTTGTTCTAGGTACAGGATCAGTCTCCTAACTTACTTGGCCTTCTCTTTCTCTTGCCTTCTCACTCCATTTTACATTCTTCTCTTTAGTGGTCGTGCTTTGCCCCTTTGAACCATAGTTGGCACGCTTTTCTTGGGTAGGCTCTTGGCTCCCTTCTTGCTTGTCACCCGAGGTCTTCCCGCTAGGCTGCATCCAGCCACCTTGGATTAATCTCTCTCCAAGTTTTACCTGAATCTTGGAAGCTCTGACTTCAGAAAAATTTCTATGGGCACAACCTCTGGGGGATTGGTTCAAAAAATTAAAACTCTGGTGATGACATATTTAATAGAAGGGTCAGACAGGATCTTAGAGAGCATGGGGGAAGCTTTCTCAATTTATCAAACTAGAAATTTAAACATTACTTAGAAGAAATCAAGTGAAAGTCCCAACGTATACATAAAAAAACTTGTTTAAGTAGATATGAATTTTATCTGAAATATTTAAGCTATTGCCTTGTATTTGGGGTTTAGTAAGTACAATGTTTTATGATTTATTATTATCTTTTTTTGAGACAGTCTCACTCTGTTGTCCGGGCTAGATGTAGCTCACTGCAGCCTCAAGCTCTTGCGCTCATGGGCTCAAGTGATCTTCCTGCCTCAGCCTCCTGAGTAGCTGGGACTATAGGCACATACAGAACGCTTGGTTAATTTTTCTACTTTTTGTAGAAACAGGGTTTTGCTCTTGCTCAGGCTGGTCTCAAACTCCTGGCCTCAAGTGATCCTCCCGCCTCTGCCTCCCCAACTGCTAGGATTACAGGCATGAGCCACCACACCCAGCCTGTTTTATGATTTTTAAATCTCACTGAAAAGAAGTAAAAAAAATTATTCTCAGATAATCAGATATAATTAGACCTTGCAACTTTATTAAATCATTGGAACTAGAAGGTGAGTTGGTAAAGGGAAAGAACTATTATCAAATAATTCTTACATTATTACAAATGAAATAAAATTTACATAAAGCATACATTGTTCAAATTACTATTATAACAATGGATCTCACAGCAGATTCGTGTGACTTATTGAATGCTTTTAAATAAAAACAAATTCCTTCTTGAGAAAAGGATGCTGTCGAGAAAATGGCTTTTATAACATATTGTAGAAAAAAGTTGCAACTCAATTTGTGGCTCTGATTTTCTGTGTGTTTTCAGAAATTACTTTGCTGCCCTGGATCTCATTTTCCCTAGCTATGAAATGGGGCAATTAATTGTTACAAAGTCTTTTGAGAACCCGAAATGAAAGATAACTATCACAGTGCAAAGAATAACTAGACATTTATGTTAATCTGATTTTGAAATCTGTGTACTTTTTCCAGTCTCACAAAGGAAAAAAACATCTGCATATTTCATCCTGTTGTGATGACTTCTAAGAAGGGATACGGAAGTCAGTTCTAAATTTCCTTTTCTTTTGGTGTGCGTAAACCTATCTTTAATGCTACTGCCCTGTTGTTTTTGTGGTTTCCTTTCCTCTACATCAACTGCATTCGTGTGAAGGGCTTTAGCCAAGATTAAATGTTTGCCTCGTTGGCAGCATGTCTGAATTTTCATCTGTCAAACTCTTCACATATAGACTGTGTAAAGCCAATTTTTCCCAACTGTAAACCTATGTCTTGGCACCTCGTCACTGTCAGGATCTTGATAGAGAAATCAGACAACTGTTGTAACATAGTGTTGAATATGAAGGTAAACTTGTGATGTGGAGAGGGAGATGGAAGAGTCCTGAGACGAAATTCTTTCTGCTGATATTAGAAAGAAATCCTTTCCATCCAGTAGCCTCTGATTAGACAGAAAAATGAGTGTCCGTGATTCTAAGTGAGCAGCTGCAAAAGTCAGGCAAGTTCAATCAAGTGGGTGTGTTTGGGGTATTCCTCTAGTGAAGAAAGCTGCTCTGCTTTGGGAAACTCGAGGTAGTCTGTGAATTTGTGAGGTTAGTACCGCAGCTGGGAGGCTGAATCTGCGGCCTTCGTGGAATGTGCAGAATGCGTTTGATCAGTTTCTCCACTTGAGGTCCAAGGAGGGGGTATAAAAAGAATGTGATCGAAATAGGCTGAAAGGATGAGTCAGGTTCTGGGGGATAAATCGTAGCTTGAATTTAGATTCTAGAGAATTTCTTTGTTGAAATCTGTTGCTATGGAAAAAGTGTGACTTTTTGTCATTTTGAATGTATGAGAGGTATATGGAATATATTAGTACCTCCATAGGCATGTGCAAGTCTCCTATTATTCCCCTCACCTCAAACCTCAAGAAATCTGACACCAGCTCTGTCATTTGAGGATATAATATGGAAATGAGCGTGATGATGGTCTTAATGATCTTATTGTAGCCTTGACAACCACGAGATGTTAGTCAGAAATGGCTTTGAGAAAGGAGGGATTGGAAAGCTCACTTTCTCTTTTGAAAAAACTTTGATAGGAGCCTATTTATAAAGTTTATTGCCTTATCCTTCCTTTCCTTGTGAGTTCAAGGACTCCACATTTTCCCTCACAACATACCCAGACAGTAACACAGCCTGATGCCAAGAATATCCTCAGCATTGCAGATCTTTATTCCGTGGGTGGATCCCTCACCAGGGTCACTCAGGGTGTTGGAGGAGAGGCTGGGACCAAGCCACAGTCCTGATCTGAAGTACTATGTAGTAAGTGTCAGCAGATCTCCTAGAACACATGGACAGCTGATGCAAGATATTCTCACAGTAAAGAAACAAGAGGGCAGTAATATGGCCAGGTACTTTGATTTGTGCAAAGTGTGCTCAAGGAGAGAGGTTATTCTTTTGGGTACCGGAGACCTGAGTTCTTCAACTGATCCTGTTACTAGCTGTGCTGGTGCTGGACAAGTCATTTAGTTGTTCTTGGCTCCTTTCGTTCATTCACAAATGATCTCGAGGATTTCTGATCTATCTGAACAGGATTATTCTGAGGATTAAAGGAGACGATGTGAAAAGTAAAGTGTTGTGTAAACATGTAATATTTGACATTGGCATCTATGAAACAAGGGCGACAAAAATGATCTCTAAGGTAAATTTTCATTGAATAGGCTCTACGTAAGGTTTGTTAAAGGAATAAGGAGTTGCAGAATGCTGGAGCAGGTGGAGGCCTTGGCAATCACTTATAGGTTGGGAAACCGAGGTTCAGAATAGTCAAGTGACTTAGCTGGCTGTCTGACCTTGTTCATAGCAGAAGCCACTATCATGTCCCTGTGCTCTGACTCTTGTTCTGCTGCTCACTGCCTCTCTTTGGAACTTCTACAGTAGCTTATATCCTAGATGCAGAATTAAACAAGACCAAATTATAGCTCTAGGTAATATTTTTAAAAGGTTTTAAAATTATATTCATGAGCTATTTTAAACTTTCTTAATCTGTTTTTTTCTATGATTCTGCTCACAGAAAAAGACTTTAAACACAGGCATGAAGAAACAAACATCAATTGTAAATTAATTACTATGTTATTTCCATCTCAAAAAGTTGTAAAATGTTCCTGGAGCTTCCCAAGATTCACCCACATTGATTTCCAAGAATATTTTCCTATAATTATAAACATTTTTTTAAACTGTAAATGTAATTACAGGTATAATTAGAAGGATAAAGATATTTCAATCTTTTTTTCCTCTAGTTTCTTTCTAATTAAAAATATCTCAGGACACAAAATTCATTCAACAATACAATGTTTATTATTTAAAAATATTGATATAACATTAAAAGACATTATTAAGAGTAGGAGCTGGGTGAGGTGGCCCAAGCTTGTAGCATCAGTGATTCAGGAGGCTGAGCTGGGAGGATCGCTTCAGCCCAGGAATTTGAATCCAGCCCCGGGCAATGTAGCAAGACCTTGTTTCTAAAAAAAAAAAAAAAAAAAAATTAGCATTTTCCACTTAGGTTGACTCTAAATTTAGGAGAGCCAGATACAGTTTAAAAGCATTACTGATAAAAATTCATCTCATTCATCCTTTAGCTCAATTCATCATATGTCAGTTTTAATTCTTGATCATGAGGTAATTTTAACACACAATAATAATGGCTCCTTGGTCCTATTCAAACTACACTTTAGCAATTATTTTTTGCTTCATGACATAATATCATGTAAGACTGGAAATTTAGGAAAATAATCCATTGAAAGAGGCAAAAAATATTTATCCTAATTTTGAAGAGGTGCTATGATGTGTGCACAACATAAAAATTCGTATCTTTTTCACTTAAGTATACATAGATTTCTTTTGTTACTGACTAGACATAATAAAAATTTGATCTCCTAAGAAGTTTGTTGAGAGGGAGAGACAAAGAGAGAGAGAAACTAACTCAAATCAGGGGAACCCCCCAATCATCCATGCTAAAAAACATTGGAATTTTTTCATTTAAAGTTATGAGGGCAAACATACAATATGACATTTATAACCGTCATTACATTGCACAAAGTATTGCCTCTTGGATGGGTCTGTCTAAGGCATGATGTGAGTTCAACAGGACAACTCCCTTTTGGTGTGGCAAGAACAGAAGAAAAAATAAGCCAGTGTTCACAAAGGCACTTCAAAAAGGAGGATCATACCATAGCGGTGTTTATTTAAAAGTTTATACATACTAAGCCCTTTTAAAAACAAGATGGATCTGCTAACATTTTGTCTGTGCTGTTATTGAAATCCACAGTTTGAGAGCTCCGCCTATGACATGTAAGCTTCTAAGGCCTGGTTCTGCCAAAGTGAGCACTGTCAAGGGAACATCTGGTTTTTACACTTGGCCTTCACCTCTATCTGGAAAACAGGGCTGAGCCACAACACTGTCAGCAGCTGTGGCAGAGGGTGTCTAGATGGTCACCATCCTCTATTCCCTAATGGACTGAGGCATTGAGATCGTTTAGGAATGTAGAAGCAATGGTGAAGGTGGATACTAGCAACAACTTTGAGACATTCCCATGGTTTTCTTGGATGGCTGCTAGAACCAGATTCCAGAGACAATAAACACGAACTAGTGATAAAAGGGAGGAGAAAATGTCCTGGGCTAAATACAGTCCTAAAGGCTCTATTTCCAGAAATAGAGTTTTATATGCTACTCAGGAGGTCTTTGGTACTTTTTGTGAAAAATGGACTCATCGTCAGTGTTCCTTGAGCCAATTGAGGTCAGCCTTGAAGTAGTCCCATTCTCTGTGTTGGGTAGCTGTCTGATCTTCATTGAGGATCGAGGCTGTGATGAAATAAGATTGACTATGTCATGCAGAACTTGGATGAGAAATAGAGTCAGAACATACATTGTCAGAGCTGGGCATGTAATCTGTGCTTGCATGTGAGGATACACCAAGATTCCATTACATGGATAGTTTGCATATTTGGAATCTAAAGCAAGAATAACTGACATGGGAAAGAGAGGCAAATCTAGAGAAAAGCATAAACACTTAGAATTGCTTCAGGGAATGAGCACCACTGATCCATAGCAGACACTGTCATATATACTCTTGAGTTAAATTGCTGTATTAAGATTCCAGAACAGAGGGTGCTAAAAAAGTGAGAATCTAGATCACTAAGAATTTCTTGTTGTTTACCCTGGTTTTGATGACCTTAGCATCACGAATATCTATGACATAGATATTTTCTTCATTTTTACTGAAGAGGGGCCTCATAGGAATTAGTTTCCAGGATTCAGACTCTGAGACTCTGAGATTTATGTACCGAAGATGTGTTGGGAAGTACTTTTAGCAACAATATCTTCGAGAGGTAAGGAACTGGGATTAGGCAGAGAAGAAGCTGAATTACAATGATTTTGCAACCACAGTCTTTCTACTCCTATGAGGAGTTGTGGAGCTGAGGTAGTCTTTGCGAATTGTCGTCCCAAACTAGGGTGAAGGTATCAGTTCTTAATAAAAATCAGTCACCAGAAGCACAAAAAAAAGGTTTTTATCCCTATTGGGCAGTGAAAGAAACAGGCATGGGGTAATAAAGTAAATGCCCAAAGTCACATCACTTCTAAGTGGAATAGCTGGGATTTGCTTCGGTGGTGACCCAACGCCAGACCCATGCGTGGTCACGGCCAGATAAAACATCATCCCTGGCAGACGGGTGTAGAATATGGTCTCCCACTGAATACTGACTTGATAGATAAGATAAATATGCCTCTGAGATTCTTTAAAATTAAGATGTACATATCTTTTGGTTTTATATAATATAGATAATAGAACATATTTTATTAAAAATTATTTTTTACCGATAAAGCTTTCAAACAATTATCTTTGGCACTAGAATTTTCCCATTTTATTTACAGCTTAATGGTAACCTCAGAATAAGACTCTTCTTAAGTCTCATGTTAGCTGACCTTTTCTTAAAAATAGATCAGAAAACCATCTCAATGTGCTAAATATTCTCCCTTGAATTAATGCACACCAAAATAATAAAAGGTCTAACTTTTGTAGTTTATAGAGTTCTCCACCTAATCCACACAGGAACTTTGTGGGTTTGAGTTAATGTTGCCAGAGCCACAAATGTGGAATTTGTGGCTAATGCAAGGTTACGAGATTTGTCAGAGGTTATGGTCTTGGCAGGTGATCCGGGGATTCAGTACACCTTACCTGGATCCGCACTTCTTGTATGCGCCTTCATATGTTGTCTCACCCCAGCGAACATCCCACCGTGGCTCTGTATCTGGAGAGCAGTGTGTTGTACCTTATGAGTCAATGGAAGAACCAGGGCCAGTGTGTTTGCAGTGTGAGAGGAGCAGCCAAAACCGCTGCAAAGAGGGATTGGAATTCTGATCTCCCATGAGCTCCTAAGAAAAATAATTGCTTCTGGAAAGGGATTAAGGGGTTTAATAGAACTCATTATCTGTTTTCTTTGGATGCACTCTCTGTTGCTAGTCGACGTGATTTGGGCTTGGATACCACACTAGAACCAGTAACAGAAAATATTGATCCTGCAACTTGTGAGAGGCATGAAATGGGCACGAGTTTATCTCAATGCTTCCATAAATGGTAACTCTCATTCTAGTTGTTTGAAGCTTTCGTGATTATTATTATTTGAAAGGGATCCAGCTAAAACAGCATTTGTTTGGATTCTTGGGTCAACTATTTCACTTCTAGTGGCAAAAAATATACTACATAAAAGGGCTATGTCTATTTTTCTTTACTTTCCTTTTTGGTCACTCAGCCAGAATGAGGTCCTGGAAAATATTCTGCATATACATGCTTGAGGGTGGGGAAAATGAGTGTGTGTGTGTGTGTGTGTGTGTGTGTGTATGTGTGTGTGATAGAGAGAGAGAGAGAGAGAGAGAGAGAGAGAGAGAAAGTGTGAGAGCTGGCTACATCTCAGTGTATTAAGTAGTGGTGAGCATGGCCTGTTAAATAGACCAAACCTATGAGGAACAGCTTTGAGACTACATGGCTAAAGTTTGGTTTAATGAAGCTTAATAACACTAATAGGACTAATAGTGCTAATAACACTTAATAACATTGCCTAATAAGTGTGATTTGGCGATGTTTATATCACTTAGTGTGTTGGGAGATGACTCCTTGGAGACAGTAGTCAAGGCTATGGTATCTCTTGGCAGGATTCAGACTCCATCTCCTCCAGGGTGGTTGCCGTGTGAAGTGGCACAAGGCTGCAGTACACTGCTAGGTAGGTCTAGCACCTCTGGTTGGGCCAGGGAAGTGCTGCATTTACTGGGGACAATGACTGAAGGTGTGTCACTGCTAGTAATGAAGATAGACATTAATTAGAACAGATGGACAGGACAGGAAAGATGACTGACAATTCCTAGGTTCTATGTGGTTACAACTGAAACAGTTTTTGGTAGAGTTGAAATGTCCATGGGTATGAAAAAAAATTTGCCAAGTGTTATCAAGAACTGAGAACACTAATTTTAATGAGTAACCTAGGAAATAAAATACCAGTGTTAGAAATCTTATCATTTGACAGATGTAATCAAATTGTTAGGTGTTGGGGCTTGAGGGCCACAGAAAATATTTAGGGCTCAATGAAATAGTTGTGTTATAAGTGGTCATACTGAAACTTTAAAAATGCCCATAAACTTGATTGAACAGTTGCTTCTAGGAATTTATCCTAAATAAGTAATTAAAAATATATGCAAACAATTAACTACAAGAACTGTCTTCGAAACTTGTACATATTAGTTAAAAGTTGGAATAAATGAAATGTTGAAAACCAGAAATTTGTTAAATAGATTATGGTATATACATATAATGGAATCACATTTAGTCATTACATATAATAGAATGGGATAGAAATATGAATGTTATACACATTATATATATATATATATATAAGATAGGTATCATTTTGAAACATTTCAAAATCACCAAAAAGTAGATGGAGTGGTGCAATCACTACCTTAACAACCTGTCTGTGCCTATGTGTGTACTTTCTTCCCTTTTGCTAAATCTTCTGAAAGTAGTCTACCAATGTCATGACATTTCACCTCTTCAGTACTTCATTTGGCACTCCTCTCAAGAGTAAGAATATTCTCCTTTGCAACATCATTAATTACCACACCTAAGAAAATTATCATTGATTCAATAACATCATTTGAAAACATACTCAAATTGTCCTAAAATATTCTTTATAGCTCTTTTTTCCTGATCCAAATTCCAATGAAATTTTACTCACGACATTGTCTACTATATATTGTTAACACCCTTCAATCTTTGACCACTATCCCCTCTGTTCTTTGATGACTTAGAATCCTTTGAAAAGTCCAGAGCAACCTTCTTGCAACAATTTGGATTAATCTGTTTCTTATGATTAGATTCAGGTTAAACATTCAGGCAAGAACACTTTGCAGGTGGTGCATGTACCTTTCACTACATCATATCTGGACACATATACTGTCAGGCTATTGAGTTATTGGCAAAACCAATCTTGACTGTTAGGGAGATAATAGGTTCCTTTATTTTAAAGGCTTGTTTTCCCCTTTATCATTAAAAAGTGGTGCCATTTTGAGGTGTAGATGTACATTTATCAATATAGAAAGATATCCATGCTTCTATTAAATAGCGATAGAAAATTATAGATCACAGTCTCAATTGCATTAAAAAATTATATATATACACATAGGGCAAGGTCTAGAAACATATATATGCCAAAGCATTTATAGTGGTTATGCCAAGACTGTGTGATTACAGGTGATTTTAATTTTTCTCTTTTTTATTTGCTTATTTTTATTAATTTTTTGTGATGACTTTATATAATTTATATTATTTTAAAAGTTAACAGAAAGGATTGGCTGTGGCTGATGTTTTACAGTCTGGCCATTTTAAATAGGTGAATATAGTATATTTGTTTTCCTTTTATCCCCTCCCTGCTTTGTTGGCTCCAGTGTTAAATACGTACGTTGTCTTCAGAGTGGGACTCATTCTTATTATAATACCAGATCCTACTGGGCATATTTCCCTAAGAAGAATCAGTTAAATTAACTCAAAGAAGGGATTCTCCCACTAGTCTTCTTTTCAGAATTTCAACACATATATTTGAATAAGTACAGTGTACCAATGACATAATTTAAAATAAAATCATCACAGAATTTAAAGCACTTGTTTGCTTCTTGCTCCAGGATGTATAAAATATCCTACTTCTGACCACTATTTATGCATTTTGCCCCCAAAAGTGCCATAGTATGGCTTGATCTATTATGGCTTGACCTTTTTGCAGAGAGAAATCTTCTGGCAGTTTTAGTAAAGGAAGTAAGCTTTATTCAGCACGGTCACAGGGATCTGTTGAGTTAAGGAGAAGGGAATTTAGTCTCACCTTGTCTCCTGACACTTAAGTGTCTGCCAGGTGGGAGGGCCACCAAAGACCAGAGGCATAGGGCTCTGGGACAGGGCTTGGAAACTGTGTTGGCTAAATGACAGAGTTGAAGACGTCCAGATCACAGCCTCCTGCTGTCTTTGTTATGGATACATAGCCTGTTGTCGCTGGGAGCAAAGGCTGCCACAGGCATTCTGTGGAAGCTGACCAGCTGACCAGGCAGGAGGCAATGATGTTGGGTTCTCTCCTTGGGGAAAGCTTCACTTCATCACTCAGAAGGCAGACAAGCTGGTGCAAAAGGAAACCCACACCTAGTAACTGATACACAGCAATGACGTCCTGCTGGGAGATCTGAAGACCAGGGAGAGATGGAATTTTGCATTCCATTAACTGTAAGCAGGATGTGAGGGATTAAAAGGGACTTGGAGTGGGCAGCACAAGGCTAAAAATTACCTACTAGCCTGAAGAACAAAAAGAGCACCGTTTTTATATATCTGCAAGAGTAAACCCTCTGGAATAATAGTTGTGGGGAATATAATAAGGCTGGCTCTGGGCAAAACTGGTGAGTGGGTGGTGTAATTTTATAGTACACTGTTTCTATTCCAATGCCTGGCCTGGAACCCTGTCTTTCTTACTGCTGTATTCTTTTCTACTGAAGAATCTGTTCTCTATTTTAAACCTTTGAATTCAAGGAGTAAACTCACTCTGATGATCCTTGGTGGAGTTGAAAGAACTCTGGGCTAAGCATCAGAAAACCTGGGCTCAACTTTCAATTTCTTTACATACTGTTTATGTGAATTTGTGCAGACCTTTTAACTTCTTTAAACATCACTTTTATCATCTGTAAATGGGGATCATAATCTGATATTTAATATAAGTCTTACTAGATAGTCAGAGATGGGAAGAAGATGGGAACTAACACTTGTTGAGCCTCTCCTAGGTGCTGGACTAACTTGTGAAGCAGTGGTCTCAGCTCGAGCCCAGGTGATAGTCACTTTTTGGAGTATGAAATGTCTAGACATGTCTGGTAATCTGGCAAGATGGCCGTTTCAGAATTTGATGGAACTGAGGAGCATCCTTGAAGAAAAACTATTCCAAGGGAAGAACAAGTTCAACAGACAACCTTGGTTCCATAACACATTATTAGCATGGAGGAGTTTCTGAGTAAAGTGGGATGTTCTTCACTCATAACATTCATGAGTCTAGTCTCTCATCAATTTATATCTGGAGCCTATGAATAAGTGGTGCTATATGTGGGGAAAAAGAGACCTTTTAAAGTAACACTTTATAAGAAACTGAGGCACAAACAGAACTTCTTTCACACCTTTGTGGAAAAATGTAACACCAATGGAAGAGGACTGGCATTCTCTTCATGGTGGTTTACATCCAAGATGGCCACCATCCAGTCCCTCTCTTCCTGTATGTCATTCCCCTGCCAAGAAGTAGAATCTACTTCTCCCATTCTGTTGAACTTAGACTGCCTTTGTAGACTTGTCTGAATAATAGAATGTGACAGAAGATTTTTCAGGGATGTCTGAGGCTCAGTCCTAAGAAGCCTTGTAGTTTCCATTTGGGTCTCTCAGAATGATTTTTCTTATAACTCTTATAACTCCTAGAAGTCCAACTGTCTCAAGACCTCAATTCATGAAAAGTCCAAACCACATGGAGAGGCCCTAGAGGATGAGCCATCATGTGGAAAGAGACAGAGAGAGACCAAGGAGCACTGAGAACCAGACATTTGAGTGGAGGATCACCGTAGAAAAAGTGTCTCAATTCCTAGCTGCCCACCCAGCCAAGCTTGCCCCACAAAGAATAATAAGTGAAGTATAATGGTCTGAGGTCAGTAAGTTTCTTTTAAAAAAAAAAAAAGGAAGATCATGTGTGTGCAGGTCCTTCAAGTGTCCTAGAAATCATGTTTGAGAGCTATTTCTATAAAATAAAACAAGTTTTAAAGGATATTTCTGTGAAATAATATTATGAAAGCTATGAATGGGAATGAGGGGATTGTTACAGTTGGGTAGTAATGGGAGAGGGTAAGCAGACTGTTGTTTAGTCAACTATGAGAATTTTAACCATGACCTTCTTTTTGTGCTTGGGTTCCCATGGGAAGACATTTCAAATTAAGTCATGGGGCAGGTGGTATCTTGGGAGGCTTAAGGATGAGGTCCTCTTAGTCAGTCAGTGTTCAAATCAAGAAGGCTTTGAAAGAACTTTACTCCTTCATGTGCAGAATTGGCCATAGCATTCCAAGTTCTATTGAAATGGAGTTATATTGAAGTGGGTTCGGTGTAAGGCCACAAAGGGGCTCTGGGACAATAGACAAACTCTTTATATACGTAGGACTTATTTTATTTGTTCAGAATAAATGCTTCTTTACTATGTTGGTCACCCAGCTGAATGGGAGGTCTTTTTATGAGGGAGTTAAAATGAAAATAAAAACCATGTGGAAATGATTGAGTTCATACACAATCAAGAAAGACATCAGGTCTTTTTTAGCCAAGAATCCGGTCCCTGTGTAAAAGGATACTCCCAGGGTACTACCTGAGCCATGGTATGGCCAGTGGACTGGACACAGGCATGCAAGGCCACCCCATCCCCTGTGTTAGAGTTCACTGACTGACAGTGCACAGACTGTCCTCGTCGTCTTACACCCTGGCAAGGCGTGTGGACCTATTGTTCAGGAGAGACATTCTTGGCAAACTGTGTTCCTGCTTAGGGACTGAAGGACTAAGGAAGTGATAATTCACCTTCAGTGTTGGAAGTACAAGGGAGTCAATGTACTGATGCTGAGTAGAAGCAGACATGTCTACAGATAGAGCGATACATTTATTCTGGGGCCATGGAGAGGTTATCATGGCTCTACTACATTACAAGTTTACATCAGGTACTTTTTTTCAAGGAAACTTTCTCCTGCTAGTTGGTTCAGATGTGAAGATGCATGAGTCCTAAGGCAGGAGAACTTTGGGTAGTCAGTGGATTCAAGAAGGTAATTATTCACTGAGATGCATTTCCTATATTTGGACATGCCTTACCCTCAGACATTGTATATATTGAATCACTTTCTTCTTATTAGCCACGTGAATAATCACTCTTTGTTTAGACAGTCATTGTCTTCTATTTTTCTGTGATTTTAATTTTTTAAAAATTGCTTTTCACTAACTTGAAAAGAATGTGTTTATAGGCTCCAAATTGTCTTTCCACTAGTGAATGGGGTCTTGGGTCATGTCACTCAGACTCTCACAGGATTCATTACTCACCTACATTGTGGTCTGTCATGTACACCATACGCCAATTGCAGGTAACTATATAGCAGGCTTTTGTTTGTAATGAAGGAGCAGGAAATCAGAGGTAACAACTACTTCCTGACAAATTCAGTTCTCTCTCTCATGGAGTAGATGTTCTTTTGATTACTTAAACACAGAGGGGATAAATAAGTCCCAACCTTTGTGAGCAAGCACCAGCTAGAATGCCATCCGAACCCTGTGGGGCCCCTGGAGAGGCCTTGTTTTCACCTGTCTATTGCAGTGTAATAGAAACTTTCTGTAGGAAATTAGTGATTGAATATACTCTTTGCTGGAACATGCAGGGAATTTTGCTAACAATCACTGCACAAAATGAGGGGCAGTCAAAACTAGATTTTCTCTTTATGTCTAACATTCCTGATATCAATATTCGGACCGAAGACAAGCTTAGTCGCAACCCTGGCACCATTGTCTGAGTCAAGGGTTTTGCCTCTCTGAGGTTTGCATTCACATAGATGGCAGGTATGGCAGGTCAGGTCTACCTGCCCAACGTAAAATGAAGAGGTGGCATGCATTCTGCTCTCACATTCTCTGGGGATTTGAGGCTAGAAAAGTAGATTAAAAAATCTGCACTGGGACGGTCTGAGACCAAGCCTTCATGTAACAGAGAGATGGGCAACTACGTGGCCATGCCAGTATTGTTGGGCTTGGGCAGAGGAGAGACATAGAAAATAAAGCATCCAGATTTGCGTACACTTTGCAGAGAAAATCAAAGAGCTGAGTTTCAGATGAATGTTACTGTTTGGTTTGGTGCAGAACTTTGCCAGCACTTTGAGGTTACTTCTGCAAAAATTCAAATAAAGAAAATAAGAAATCAGCAACTCAGGAGAGATGCAGGAGGGTCCAAGGGAGCTGAATTAATTGGCACAGCATCTGATGGGTGAAGATCTACACTGTACCCTCTTATAACTGAGATCTCTTAGCCTGGCATGTTCTAAGCAAATTTAAGGGAAGATAAAAATTATTTTTTGGGAGGAAAGGATGAAAGGGAAATGGAAGATAAAGAAGGACAAGAAAGAGAAAAGGAAGTTACATGGAATCCTCCTGCTCATGACTTAGAAGCCAAAGATATGTAGGAATTATATTCAAATCCATCTATCCGTCCAGCCTTTTTAACATCTGCTCACGCAGGAAAGAGAATAAGACACCAAGTCTTGCTGCCACACACTGTCTTTTGAAAGCAGTTTGCCTCATTTTAATGCTTCCCAGATAAATGCTTTAAAAAGTTCTATGTGGTCCCTTCAAAATATAGCATTTCTGTTTGTAGGGTTTGGGGCAGGAGGAGCAGAGGATTCAATCCGAGGGCCAGTCTTTGTAACCAACATCCCCTTTGTTGTTGTGAAGCTATAAGGAGAAGCAAGGAGTCAAGGGGTGAAAGGATCCAGCTTCCCTTCTACTTCAATGCCTGGACTGGGGACACATTTGGTAAAGCCCAGCGGGGAAAAGTATCCCTGTTGATGCTGTATCCATTTTATGGATGAATAGAGAGCTTTTGTCTCTTAGGATGTCAGTCCAGCACCTTCCATCGGAATTAAGTTCACTCAAAAATTTAAAGGAAACCACCCCCTACAACTTTTCCTACATCCCCCCGGGATTATATTACTGTAATCAAAGTCACTCCAGGTAGAAATAGCCTCGCAGGTTATCCAGTTCATCCTCTGTTAGTGCGGGGTTTCCTCCGTCAGCGGAGCCGCCACTGTTTTGCTCTGTCCGGTTTCCAGTGTCCTGAGTGAGGGAGCTTCCCGCCTTTCCCTGGGGAGGCCATTCTCCAGTCCAGAGGTTCTCCCTGCCAGGAAGTCTTCTCTGATACGCATCTCGAGTTTTCCCTTCTTCAGCTGTATCCCATTACAGCCAGGCACAGCCTTTGTACCCAAGCCGCCTCCCCTCCCGGTGGCTGCATGCTGTTTCCTGCCTTCGCAGACTGCACATATTAAAACCTCTTTCAGGTTGTTCACTCTTCTGTACACATCCTGCTCTCAGTCCTGAAGACAGCATTGGCTGCTCTTTGGGATTCCCTCTACCATGGTTTGTTGGCATCTTTCTTTAGCACAGAACAGATTGTCTCAGCTTCCAAATAAAGTCAGGTGTTATAAACAACTTGTTTTTGTACTTTTCGTGACTCTTTTTTCACCCCCAAAAATGAATTATAAAGCACTTATACGTATCCTTAATAGGCTTACTCTTCACAGGTCAACTTTGTGATACACTTGACAACAACTAATCAGCAGGTACAAAATGGGAGGAAGATAAATTTAGTGAAGAATGACACATGCTCTTAAGCAACAAGATGAAAAATCAACTTTAGAGGAAAAGCCTGCAGAATTGTCTGCAGTGTGGCTTCTTAGGTTGTGCATTGTCAGGGATCTTGAAATAAATGTTCTTTCTATTGTACAGGATGAACTTGGAAGCTGGACTCGGGCGGACTTCGGTGTACATCCTTGGCTGGGAGGTTACATGTTGATGACATCTGGACCCAGAGCAATCCAAGGGCAACTCCAAATTTTCAGGTCATCCCCGTTGGCCTCTTAAGGGGAAGAGTGCACTCTCTAACTCTACATCCGATGTGGAGGGAAAGACCCTTTTAAGAGGGAGGGAGCATAGGGTATGGGGTTAGGAGACAGGGTAAGTCTGGCAATTTTCTCAATAAAAGCGTAGGCTCTGGAGATAGACTGGAGTATTCACATCCTGGCTCTTACTTCTGTACAAATTCGGGCAAGTTGCTTAATCGGTCTTCTGCTCAGTTTTCTCATATGCAAAAGGGAATATTATTCAGAGACATCACACAGGGTTTTGGCAAGGATTGAGCTGGATAATGTTTGTAAAATACAGCATAGCGTTTGCACGTAGTAAACACTCATAACATGCTGGAAGTGTACCTAGAACATTTTTCTGAATGTTGAAAAAAGCTTTGCCAAATTTATGTACAAGGTTGCTCACTGCAGTATTAATTTCAATGGTAAAAAATCAGAAATAACCAATGTACTCAGCAGGAGGGGATTAGAATCTGGAAAATTTTGTTAACAAACAATTTCAGTTGATTTAGAAGAATAGAGTACAAAGCTGTACAAACCGTGTGATTCTAATTTCATGTTTATATATATATGTGTGCATAACATATATGCATTGAAAGATACTGGATGTAAGCACACGAAACTATTAACATTTTGCTGAGTCCCCCTTCCCCCATTATTAGCAGACATTGTTTTGTTATTTCCCCCAGAGATGCCTTGTTTTATAATCTGAATCTCTGTGAAATAACTTACATAATTTATGTTTAAGAATATTTGTCATTTAGAATGAGAAGTGTCCTCAGTCTAAGCCTCTGCAAAACTCTGCAGTTCCATAGCCGGCATCTGGACATATTTTTATAATTAGCAAAAAGGAGACGCGAACAATGATTTGCTCGACAAGTAGTGTCTCGCAGGCTGTCACAATACAACTTATCAGAGGTGGCAGGAGGACGTAGGGCAGGCCTCATGGTCTCTTGCTGGTTCCTGCCTCTGAGCTCTCTCAACTCTCTGTTCTTGGTACACTCTCAGAGTCACCTTTCTGCTCAGAAAGACCCTGTCACCATCTCTGGAGAAATAAAGATTATTTATGGACCTTTAAATCAATGTATCTGAATTTGAACTCTAGCCTGAATGCTCCAGAGTTTTATGTCTTTGAGCATGCAGAAAGAAGCAAGCAGAGTCCCTATGGAAGAAGAGTTTGTATTTCTAGGGTGCGCTGAGATACACTTTACATAAAGTTATCCTAGAGACCATATAGTGGTGTATGGTGGGACAGTGACTCAACCCCAAATTTTCACACTCCATATCCTCTGCTCTTCTCACTACATCTAACAATTGGCCTCATGTGGATCAGTTTTCCTATCTGCAAAGTGGAACTAGTAATGACGGAATTAAATGAGGTAACCTATTTGGAAACACGTGGAGCATGATACATGTCCAATTTGCAATGCGTGATGGTGCTCTTACATGAAGAAACCAAAAGGGGCTGACTTAGAGCCAGCAACGGAACTTCAGTCTCCTGATTTTTAGGCCAGTAGTCTCTCCGCCAACACACACACACTCTTTCTGATACATACTGTAATCGTTTCTATGAAAGAAAAGATTTAGAAGTATATACATTGTCTCTGTTTTTAAAAAGTAATATTTCAAGTTCAGGTCAAGAGGAATTTCTGATCTTCATAAAACTTTTGTACGTACCCCTAGTCTATCCTATTTTATGTTTAGTATCATATCATGAAAGATATTTTTAAGTGAAAGAATTGATGGATATTGATGGTTTTAAAAGTGAAACCATATGCCAAATTGCCTTTTGAGAGCTAAAATTTGAACTCCTTCTGATGTTTTTCACCCTTTGTCTTGTTTGACATGTTTAGATCACACGAGCAGAATGGCCAGGAGTTGGGTCTTTTCTACATTTTTGCCAAACCCACTGAAGCACTTATTGTTGTATCAAGGTAGGTGACCAGCAGTTTTCAGGATAATCCGTCTCAGGGTACAGTTAGCCATAGTTCACCTCATCTCAGAACAGGACACATTTGACAAATTATGCTTTGCAAATGGGTTGTTTTAAGTAGCTGAGATAGTATATATGGCATGGTCCATGGTTGGGATGTTTATATTATGGGCAATATTACTTTCCTTTGTTTTTTATTATAATCCCTTTTTCCTGCCAAAGCCAAGATGGCTGAAGAAGTGCTTCTGGCTCCCGCGGTGGCTCTGCGCGGCAATGTGCTTTGTGTCTGCTCCCCTGACCTCGGGCACACAAAGTAGGCTTCCAAAGATTCCACTGTTTGCTTCAAGCCCCACGCTGGGTCCCTGCTGTTGACCACATTTTGAATGTTTTTCTAATGATTTTTCAACTACTTTCTTGAAAAAAAATGTTCATTTCTGAAATCATCTGTTGGTAATTAGGGTAACCAGTTGCATGTCTTCTATTATAAGGCCTAGATCAGGATTTCACGAGCAGTGGTGTTCAAAGTCATCTTTGTACTGCAAAGGAGTACAGGTTCATTGAGACAGTTTTGCAATCACTTAGATTCCACAGTCTGGTGGCTCTTGGTCAATACACGGTAAAGTTGTCCATAATGATGACAACTGAAATTTGTAAAGTGATTTATAGTTAAAAAGCAACTCGTAGATATTAGTAATTTATCCAACAGAATTTCCTAAGGATCTACTATGTACTAGGTGCACAGGATTTAAATAGTAATAGGACCTGGTCTATTCTGACAAAATTCACAGGTTAGTAAACTGTAATAATTTATCTGATCCTCACCATAACCTCGTGAGGCAGGATTTCTCTTTCTGAGATATGATTATTTAGGATGGGAGCAGTTCATTTTTGGGAGCAGTTAAGCTTATGTCAGTATTTTCACATTTGTAAAGGGCAGAGCTTGTCCTCAAACCCAGGCCTCCTTGTTCCAAACTCTTGCTCTTTTCCACAAGCGTGGGCTCTCGACTCTGATGTCTGTTTTCTCATTCTGAGCTTAGTAGGTGGGAAACTTTGCAAACATCACTTAACCTGTTTTAGCTTTGGTCTCCCCATCTGTAAAATGAAGGAAATAAATCTGGTTCCTTTCTAGTGTTACTGTGAGGATTATAGGAACTGTGCATGTGAAGCGTTTAGCACAGTGCCTGGCACATGGTACATCTCGACAAATGCTAGCTAGGACAGGAATAACAAGAATGATCATGGTTATAGCTGCAGTAGGAAGCTTGCCTACTGGGCATTCTTATAAGATCCTTGAATAAAATGTCATGGTTACAGAAGTGCAATGGGACCAAGGAGGTTATGCCAGTTTCTGGTTTTTCCTAGTGATTATGGAAAATAAATGCATATATATATATTTTATAAGATTATTTATTTATTCGATAATGAATACTTATTAAGCATATTTTATGGGCCAGATGCCTATGTGGTGCTGGAAGCTTATATTCCAGGAATTAATTAATCTTCAGAATGTTACTATGGGTATTTTCAATATCAGCATTTTATACATGGAGAAAATGAGGCTTGGAGAGTTCTGTAATTTTCCTACAGTCACCTGGCTGGTAAGTGGCAGGGCCAGGATGCTAATTCAGGCTCTCTGGCACCAAGTCCAGGTCTGCTCGTATTACAGTCTGCAGTAAGAGAGCTTCTTCATCCCAGAGTCTGCCTCCCTTTCTGTGATGAGGGCTAGAAGTGACTGTGGAACATCATACACGTTAGGCAAATCTAAAGTCTTAGATTACTATTATCATAATTTATTCAGAGAGGTCCAAACAGGAAAATAAAAAAAAAGTAAAAAAAGGAATGGATTAGATAATATGGTAGATTTCCCTATTTTACCTATAGAAGGTGGATGTTTACCCCTAAAATCATCAAAAAATACTCTACAATCTATCTGTTTTCTCACAATGAGTGTCACTGCCTAATAACACGCCTGCACAGGAATCCTTTCTTTTCATACAAGATAAATATCTTCCATGAACTTGGACAGTCACTGGCTAGTGTGGGCTTTGACATGGCACTCAGCATGTGTTAAAGTGAATTAAATTGGTTTACAGTCTAAAATCATTGAGTATCAATTGATCTCTTGTCACAGAATCATCATTTGTATACAATACTTTAAGAGCACCAATTAATCCAGATTAGTTCTCCTTTCTTTTGGTAAATAAATTCCAAATCCTGGCCACTTCCTTTCAGGTATTTTTTTCCCATTTAATATTTATATCTGAAATTCAGCACCAGTCACACATCTAATGTGCTTAATTTCAGGTACTTTTGCCAGGGGTTTTGGATAGAATTGCGCTGTGTCTGAACCTGTACTTTCTCCCTCACAGTCCAGGCAGCCACATGAGGGTGTAGATTTGTCCAGCACATTAAGAGGTGAGGACTTGAGAGCCAACAGGATAAATTACAGGATGAACTTTGAAAACCCTGAAAAACCAAAATCCTACCGTAAGATCACCTAGAAAATAAACCTGCTTCATTGTTCATTCATTCATGTTTATATTTCTCTATCTGGCTTTTTATAAAGAGCTCCTTGAAAATCTGTACCTAATCCACCCACTCCCCATATAGTGGCACTGGGTGCCAGGTAAGTGTAGTGGGCCCATCACTGATTTCCTATGTTGGTTTTGAATTTTAATCCTGAATTTCGAAATCAGTTGAAATTAAGTAGTCTATTTCACTGATCAATATCTCTATTATTTTATGCTTTTTTTTTTTTGACATAGAGTCTCACTCTGTCACCCAGGATGGAGTACAGTGGCATGATCATAGCTCATTGCAACCTCAAACTCCTGGGCTCGAGCAATCTTCTTGCCTCAGCCACCGAAGTAGCTGGACTACAGGTGGATGCCATCATTCCCAGCTAATTTTTTTTTTTTTTTTGTAGAGCTGGGGGAGGGGTTCTCCCTATGTCGCTCAGGCTGGTCTTGAACTCCTGGCCTTAAGCAGTCCCCCCACCTCGGTCTCTCAGTGTGCTAGGATTCCAGGCATGAGCTACTATACCTGGCCTGATCAATCTTTCTAATTGGCCAGGAACAAGACAGAGCCTCTACCGCACATCGATCAGTGTAAACTGGTCTTTTCCACCCTCACCACCTATGGGTATAGATGGGTTGAAATAGCATCAAAGCCTGGATTTTGCTGGCTCTTTCCTTTGCTTACTGATGTACATTCTCTCTCTCTCCCCAGATGCTCCTGTGAGTCTCCGGGGTGCTGTGCATGTGTTTAACAGAACCTCCACCCAGCGCTTTCCAGGCTCCATGGCCATGGATGCTCTGAATCCCTGTGGTGCCCAGCTAGGTAGCAACTTATGGCGATGTGGGAGAATGCTGTGTTACTCTTGGTTAAAGGAGTCTTAAAGCAACCGTTTTCATGATCCAACATTTTGCAGAGTTTTTAAAGAAAGAACCCTCCCTCCTGTATGTATACCCCTCTTGCTTCAAGGTTGGGAAAGGTGAGTAGTGGGCTGGCTGGTAGGGAAACTGGAGTAACAGAAACATCAGGACTATTCCTTCCCTCCCACCAGTGCTCTAAGTTGTGATCTCAGGTTGTGAGAGCTCCCAGGAGGTGCCTTGGGCCACAGACAAGTGGCTTCAGAGAGTCCTTCCTACCATTTGGCCACACAGACCCAAATATACCTGAATCCCACTTAGACTCAAGCTCTGATCTTGACTACATATTCCCTGAAGCACAATAAACTATTTATAACTATTTTTAGGGAGAAACCACTTAGTTGTGATAACCATGATCTAAAAACTTTCAAATGTGAGTGAAATGATGCTTCTGTGGGGACAGAGAAATGAAAGGAATTTAATCATTTGTGAATTTCAGGATGAAATAATGATATTAGAAAAATGAACTATTTTACATTCAGCACAAATGAGGCTTCTACTTAATGAAAACCCCAATAAAGTGCCACCTATTATTATAGCAGATGTATAATTATGTAGGAAATAGAGAAGTCTAAACCTTATACTCTGGTATCTATTTATACCTAAAGTCTGCAAATTGCAAAGAGCGATTAAGAAACTCCTAATCATGGTGTAAAATAGTGGAGGGTGTTTCTCACAAACATTGTCTCTCCCTCCCAGTGTCTTCTCGTTTTGGGAGACGGTTGTGAATGGGCATATACTTGATACCCTTGCCCATATGGGCCGGGCAGATTGAGATGGGTGTCAGGTTCTGCCAAGAGTGAGTGGATGGAAGGGACAGCTGCCCTTGATGAGCAGAACTGTACTCATCACTCAGGCAATCACCAGTGTTAGCCTTGGGTGAATACTCCTAAAGCTCAAGTCTCCATTTAAAAATTAATTGAATTTGACATTGGAAACACACATCATGGATTTCATGTGGATGACTTTCCTTTGAGGTCTACAGTGTTCACTGCTGTGCTGCAGATGTGCTCAACTACAAAACGTAATTGGGATGATCCAAATCTGTATAGTCGGACAATGAGAACCAACGAGGAATCAGGAGATGGGATGAATCTAAAAGTTCTGTGGTGTGGGGAGGCTCAATCAGTTTACCCCAGAGTGTATAATAACACCTAATTAGTGCCAAACACATGCTCATTTTGGTGGCAGCCACCACAATGATCTGCAGTCATATGAAGAATTATTCCAGGTTAAAGTGCTGATTTTCCCTGACAGCCTTCCTTTGGTAATATTGTACTTGATTTGTATATTCCTTGTTCCCTATCTTTGCCTTTTCTTCTAACCTTAAATGTTTATAGAATCAGTACTTAAAAACAGCAAGTTTAATCCTGGGAGTGGTGATTGAAATTCTGGGCTTTAGATAACATGATGGGGACGCTTGGACTGTTGCTTCTTTGCTCTACCCATACGTACCAGTCATCTGTTCAGAGAGTTTGTGCTATTTCTCCGAGGCAGCCCAACATCACTTGGCTCTTGGTACACCTATCACCTGGCCGTTCTTCTGTTGTATGTTGTGACATTAACAGACATTGCGTGTGTGTGTCTATTTTTGGACTGGGTTGCTGAACCTTTGTTACATACTCTGAACAGGTTGTTTTTGGTTAGCATAGAGAATTTGCAAAACTGCTGTGCCAAAACGTCTTCTTGTATGGAATGGGATGAGAAAATAAGTTGGAAAGATTTTACTTACTATTAAGAATACTTAAGGACTTGCAAAGTGAGTCTGCAACTCAGTGTGTATTGAATTCAGGGAAGCTGGGAAGTTTTGCAAAGATAAATTGAATTCTCCTTCCTTTCTGGTAGGATGGTAAAACTGTTCCTCTTGAGGATAATGCATTGGAGCAGTTGGCGATTTAGTTATTTGGGAAAAGTAAAATCCCTTATCTTTGCATAAAATTCAGTCTTTTTTATGCTTGGTGTGCCTGAGATTTACTCACTGATCAGTTAAATAACCCAGCCAATCTAATATTAAAATATTTGCAAAATTATAAGAGAAAGAATGAAAGAAAGAAGGAAGGAAAAGAAGAAAGGAAACCCTCTCTCCCTGCTAGATGCCCAATCCCTAACACCACCAAAAGTTTCCAAAGTTCTAAATTTGCTTTCCATTAAGATAGTGGTTAGACAGCAGCTGTTGAGCCTCTTAAGAGAATACACGATATGGTAATAAACATTATTTCAGAAATGTGCTTTTTGTTCACTTTACTAGGATGCACAATAATGAACTCTGCATGTTCACTACACTTTTTTGTCCAGACCTTAACTTTAATGAGCAGGGCTCACTGTAGTTGGTTCACTCTCTAGCTAGAAAATGAAAATATTTTTTTTGTCTCTTCAATTCCAGCCACTCTTGACTATGCAATGCATTGTAAAATGTTCCTTGAAGTTCATGCGTCACTCATTTAGAATGAACATCACGGGGTTGGTGTGTGCAGCTCCTCTCTCTGACTGTGTTAAGTATCCCAGTTTCTCTCTGGTGGGTTCAAATCTGACAATACCCTTCCCTCATGCGACAGAAATCCATACTTAATGCTAGGTTTGCCACATGGAGTCTGAACTTTTATGGCCACTAGCTTGCTGTTTGTGTAGGAAATCCAATTTATAGGGAAATAAAAGGGTGGTGATTTTAATGCAATCAAATGTCTTGAAAAGTACTTCCTGGATGTCTAATGCTACGTGCTCAGCTGGCTGGGTGTAACAATTGATGTGGCTTCTTTTTCTTCAATAGCACTGGGGAGCCTGGAGAAAGTAGGGAGAAGACAGACATGGTTCAGGGCAGTTGTTTGTGGATGGAGATTTGTGTGGAAGTAGAAGGAGTCAGAATTTAAGGATGTCCCAACGTATTTTTCTGGACTCTATTTGGGAGCCCACAGAAGCAACCAGATATGTACTGTATACCAATGTTGAGTCTGGACATCTTAAAAGTTATGAGTAAAATATTCTTTAGGACAGCATGTGCTCTGTTGTATGTGGGCATAGAGTTTTATGGTTTTATAAAGCACTTAAATTTTTTTTCTAATATTTCTTACTTCATTTAATTCTTACAACGTTGCTCTGAAGTTGAGACTATTATTTATTTTCTAGACAACATTAGAGCACAACTTTTGGAAGAGTGATGTTGGGTTCAGACTCTTGTTCTGCCATCTCACCTAACCTCCCAGGAATTAAACAAGACAACCTATGAAAAATGCTTAGGAGATCAATAAATATTTTTCTCATCCTTTTCCCTCCATTCCAGTTAATTTATCAGATAGGTAAATTAACTTCAGGGAAAGGGAGAGATTGAGGATCTGAAACTAAACATTACATGTATATTGAATAGTCAAGGTAATGAGTTTTTTAGAATCGCTTCTGATGACAACCAGGACGGCACAGAATTGGGCCTGTAAAACCTAAGGGTGACATTCATCATTGAAGAGAAGCAAAGGCTCCAAGTAATTTGAGGGATGTTGCTTTAAGCTTCTTCAGATCTTATTTATGAATGAGATAATGAATCATATCAAATAATTAATTATTCTATTATAAATCTAATTCTGTGTTCCACTGAACTCTCTGATCTTCAGCCTCTCATTTATCAAGCAGATGGCCTGAATAGTCATCATCACTTTGAAGGAAATGGAGAAAACCATCTTGTACCCCCTTCATTTTACGGACAGAGGTCATGTGACTTGTTCAAGGTAAAGCAGCTGAAACTGGACGTGCACCCAGATCTTCTATTTTGCCACATGACTCCTCACCCTTGGAATAACACACTTTCCTATACATTGTAGTTAAATCAACTTGTTTCTCATTTCTGTGAGTTCAAATGAAGTGGCTATAAATTAAAATGTATGGATCTTCTCTGGATCCTGATTCAAACAAACACGTTTTTAAAAATGATAGCATTCAAGAGATGACTGAAAATTTAAACATTAAGCAGATATTAAGGAATTATTCTATTTTTAGACATGGTCATGGTATTGTGGTTATGTTAAGAAAAATGTAGAATTTATCTTTAAGAGATCCATAGTGAAATATTAATGAATGACATGATATGTCTGGGATTTGCTTCAAATCATATAGTGGAGGTGGGTACAGAAGAAACAAGATTTGCCTTGAATTGGTAATGATTGAGTTGGGTGATGTGGACATGGGGGTTCATTATGTCATTATATTTCAATGTATGTTTGAAATTCTCCATAAAGAAAAACATATGACCAGTTACGTTAATATTTCTGTTTACACTTGGTGTTTCCACTGCTAGGCTTTCCATTTTGTCTTCTGATCTTGTGTGCACCAGGAAACTATAAATTACTGTTTGTGCTTCTCCCAAGAAGTTGGTTTGCTTTTTTCTGAATCATAAAATGAAACTCGTCTTCCTTTTTGTTTTGGATGTTAGAAAGCTTAGGATTAAATATATGGCCAATCACATTCATTTATGCCTTCATTTATTCAACAGAGCTGAGGTGATGCTGAGAGGGACTTCTCTGTCCTTTATTAGGGTTTTCATGAACAGGAATTCTCGACAGTTAGTTCTGGAGGCTGCAGGTGCTCTGGTTTAAATCCCAGGAATTGGCCTGTCTGGGCTTGTAGCCCAGCTTTGCCACAGTTGACAAATTAGCCTCTGAACCTCAGTGTAAGGGTCTGTACAATGGCGTTCTAATGATAGAACTTACTTCAAAAGTGAATATGAGAATTAAAAGAAATAATATATTTTTTTTGCCCTTAGGAACGGGATCTAGTACATGGAAAACACTCTATAAATGTTTGCCTTTGTTACCGACAAATAATTGTTGAGTACTGCTATATGCTGAACGGGAGGCTGGGAAGGGGGCTTTCAACAGTGTTCTAACTTTACTTTGGGTTATACCTTAACTTTTTCACATTTTCTTCTAATCCAATAACTTAAAAATCTATCTTTTCTTGTTATATTTTATGTTTATGTAAGCATTCATAAATTCTTTTTGGAATAAGGTAGAGTATAAATAAAAATACTGCTTTTGGGTTTATCTTTATGTCTAATTCTAGGCATATTTTAAGTAATAATTTCAAAGGTAAACTATTTGATACACTGGTTACTCCTTGGGAGCTGCATAATTTAAAATTCAAAAATAGAGTAGTGAGATAACCAAAATCTGTAGTCAGTGAATGTTGAAACTTGAGGGAGACTTGCTGAGTTTTTAAACTGAAATTTCTCTCTTAGTTGTGTGACAAAAAGTTCTCTGAAAAAGAAACTTGGAGGAAAGAGACTTTATTCCTGCGAACACTTTGCAAACATGGGAGACGCAGCCTCCCGTGTAAAATGAAGGAACGTTCTAGAGAACAAAGGGAGAGTTTCTGGTTTTATAGCAAAACTGCCTGCCCACGTTCCCAATCAGGCCTGTGTATACAAATATAAGATTCAGACTTGATTAGTTCTAAATGGTCACCGTAGCTGAGTTCTGATTAGTGACTATAGCTGAACCCTGATTGGCCAAGGCAGGTGAGCTCTGATTGGTTGGTTCAGATAAGCTACCTAAGTCCCAAAGTTGAACAGAGGTGTGAGTTGTCGGGGAACTTAGTCGGCAAATGGCTGCTTGGCTCCATTTAAAATTTAGGTCCAATTAGCCACTCAGGATCCATCTTTAAGCGCTAGCTCTTTCAGGTTCACATTTGGTCACAGTTGGTACTCAACTCTGTCTGCTATAAATCATTCTCTTCATATCTTCCACATTTCTACTTAAATTTCTGTCCTTCTTATTTAATTTTACCTACTTTAGAAAATGTGAGCTGGGAAATCAAGTGTGTCATTATGTCAACAGATCTCCAATGAGTTAACAAGGTTTGGCCTGCACGTTATTGTACAACTTTTCCCACTCTTCTGGGGTCTGCTGGTAGATATTAGCGTAATGGTTGTTTCAGGACCCTGAGGCATTCTCAGAGTGCACAGTAATGTGTGGGTCTGCACATGCACCAGCTCCTAACTCTGCCTTAAATTATAACTCGTTAGGCATGGTATTTAGAAAAGTAATGGGTTCATATTAAGGACAAAGAAATTGAAAAAATATCATATTTAAAAACCATCATTGTTTTAAAATTAGCATATTTCAAGAAAGCATGTAAAAATCAGCATCTTATTTTTCAAAAGGTAACTCGAAAAGTTACAGCAAAGTCTTGGATGTTGTAGGTTAAAATTCCAGTGAAAAAGATTGATTAGTGATAATTTCAAGCATTTAGTGAAATGAAGATAGCTCCACACATATAAAAATAAAAATCTATTGCATATGGTGTGCTGCAGGAGAAATGAAAAGGAAGAAAAATACATGGTTCCTATGGTCAGGTTATAATGGGGATTTGAGATGGACACATGCAAGGCAACAGAAGACCAAGTACGGTGCATTGACAAACACTAGTCCGAGTTGGTGATCTCAGCTTGGTCCCTGATAAACTGCGTGATCTCAGGAAAGTTCTCTGCCCTCAATAGCCTGCAGTTCTCTTGTCTGTGCAATGGGAAATTGAGCTCCAGGATTCCCTTCTAACTCTAAATTGTACTTTCTCTAATTATATTATAAAGTTCAATCTCTCAAGTGGTAATAACTTGTTTGAAATTTGTTATATACATGTAATTATTTTTCAAAGATACGCTAGCCTTATACAATATAAAGAATTATTTCTGAGATTTTCAAAGTGATAGAAGGTCAGTCTCCAGCCATTTTAGGTAACATTTACTTTAGAAGATGAGAAACACTTTGGATTTATATTTTTAGTTCATTCTGGCATTTAAGCCTGAGTCATTCTATTTAAAAACAGCATTGTTTTTTAAATGTCAGAATACGAAATATTTATAACACGTATCTACAATGATTGAATAAGCCATTGATATAATGCTAACACAATTAAAATGAGGTGCATGTTATTACAACCCTAGAAAAAGAAAGGGAATTAGAAAATTTGGTTAAGTTGGGAGAGTCAAAAGCTCCAGTGAAAGTTGACCATAATTATAGTAGTTATATCCTGATAACTTGAGAATGGTGGTGCTGGGGAGGGTGGAAGGGTGATATGTGGAATCCGTCCTCTCAAAAGAAAACAAAAACAAAACAAAAAAAAAACAAACGAGAAAGTTGGTAAATCATGCTTTAATTATGATTACTTATTTGTGTTACAGGGTATAATCTTTGGTTTGCCTTTTGCTGATTTTCAACATATAGACAGATCCTTTTAGATTTCCACCAATCTAAAAGGTGTCCTTTGAAACTCAGCTCACATGAGAGAGAGATTTGCTATTGCCTTGTGAAGCCTTGCCTGGTATTTCTATTATTATTCCAACGTGAAGATACACGTTGGAAATACAAAGTTCTTAGTAGCTTGCAACAGAAAACAGTGTAGATAAAACACTTTCTTTTGACCCTGCTGCAAACTTTCTGAGTGACCTTAACCAGGCTGATTTTCTCTCTTTAAAATGACAGGTTATATCTAATTTCTTTGCAGATTTAAATTTATAAATCTATTTTTTCGTATTTCCATTTAGAAAGTTCTGGTTAACTAAAAAATAATTAAAATTCTAATATTGGCTAGAATTTTAGAAATGTCAGCTCTTTTGATCATGTCTGTGAAAGTGAGCCGTGCTGCCCAGGGCGGTGCTGAATGAGTGTTCTACAAGCCACAGGAGGGGCTTTTCCAGAGCTCGGAGCTCAGAGCGCTGGAAGGGCGGGGACAGGAAGACGCTGTGCAGAGCGGTGGAAGGGCCAGCAAAGGTGGGGCACCAGGCAAACACTAAATAAGGCCAATAATGTTCTTTCTCTTGGGGCCTCTGACCATAAAAGGGAAAACTGAAGAAAAGCCGATTGTTTACATGGATGTTAAGAGTATAATGAAAGGATAAAGCTTTTCTTGAAATAGAAAACAAAAACACATACGGTTATTTTTCCAGAGTCAGTAGAAGTACACTAGAACAATATCTCAGAGGTTTCAGTACCTGAGAAATGTGCTAGGGAGTCCTCAAGATATTGTAGAGACTTGACTAGCCTAAGACAAGCTAAGGAAGACGTAGGGTCAATTAAATTATTTAAGACTGGCCCACAAAGCAGGAGAGACTAAGCGGCGTTTGAGAACAATGAAAAAAATCGTTTCCGTATTTCTCAAAACCTTTCTCTAGTGCATGTCATCTTTTAAATTTTTCCATTATATGTAGACTGTACTTATATGTAATAAAATGTAGAAATGTACTAGTTATGTTAAAGTCAAGAAAGAAATAGAAGAAATCAAGTGTTTGTGAATCAGATCCATCAGAGAGACACTCAGGTAGAAGCCAGAGTTGGAGTTTTACTGTTCTAGATGGGGATGTGATTTGCCATCTCATGACTCTGTAGTCTAGTCTCCCTCTGTTCCCTGCAAAAATGAAATGGGCTTTTATGCCTTGTTATTGCATTTCATCATGTTTTATGGGTAATTTTTCTTTTCTTCTTCCCAGAGCTGAGAAAACTCCAGCTGGATTACTGAAATAGCTTCTTAGATGATCTTTCTCTATTCTGCAAACTGAGGAAAATCAAATATACCAGTGTGATCTTTTTATATTTCAGCAAGTGGCCTTTGTCCACATATCACAAGATGGCCAGGCATTGAGAACAAGTTCCAGGCAGGAAGAAAACAGAAGGACCTTTTCTCTAAGACATTTGTCATTTTATGAGATCCCTCTCTTTCCAAGAGATCCTGGTATATTTTATTGGTCAGACTGTGTCCTATGCCACCCCTAGGTACAAAGGAGGTTGGGGAAGCACATAGCTATGCCAAACAAAATTGGGATTCTTTTAGTAAGAAACTAAAGGGAAATTCATGTTAGATAGACACAGTTTGTGACTGATATGTGTTGCTAACATTTACTTCCATGGTTTAGTTTCTCTATATGCTTGCCATGGAGATATTTTTATGCAGTCAAATTTATCAACCTCTTCTTTTATGGCTTCTGTGTTTTACTTCATACTTAGAATAATCTTCTCAATTTTGTGTCTTTTAATTAAAATTTTTATTTTGAGATAACTGTAGAGTCTCATACAGTTGTAAGAAATAGTATAGAGAGATCCCATGTACCATTTAGCAGTTCCCCTAATGGTAGCATCATCTTGCAAATTTATAGTGCAATATCACAACCAGGGCATTGGTACAGTCAAGATATAGAATATTTCCATCACACAAGGATTTCTCATGTTGCCGTCAAATAGCCATGCTACTTCATGCCTGCCTCTACCCCCTCCTTAACCCTTGGCAACTACAAATCTGTTCTCCATTTCTAAAATTTTGTCATTTCAAAAATGTCATATAAATGGAATCATACAATATAGAATATTTTGAGATTGACTTTTTTTTTTTCATTAAGCATAATTCTTTGGAGATACATCTAAGTTTCGGTGTGTATCAATAGTTGGTTTCTTTTCATTGCTTAGTATATTCCATGGTATGGATGTAGCACAGTTTGCTCAACCATTCATCCATTGAAAGACATCTGGATTATTTCCAGTTTGGAGATATTTTAAATAAAGCTGAAATAAACATTCATGCGCAGGTTTTTGTGCTTTCATTTCTCTAGGATAAATACCTAAGAGTAAAAGTGATGGTTCATATGGTAAGTGTGTGTGTGTGTGTGTGTGTGTGTGTATTTTTTTTTTTTTTTTAAGAAACTGCCAAATTGTTTTCCAGAGTGGCTGTACCATACTACATTACCACCGGGAATGTTTGAGTGATCCCATTTCTCTGAATCCATTTGATGTTGTCACTATTTTTTTTATTTTAGCCATTCTGATAGATGTGTAGTATATCTCACTGTGGTTTTAATCTGCATTTCCCTAATGGCTAGTGATATTGAATTACTTTTGTTTGGTAAAATATCTGTTCCTGTCTTTACCCATTTTCAAATCGAACTTTTTTTAGCAATAGTGTTGAGCTTTCAGAACTCTTTAGTCTATGTACTAGTCAGTCTTTTGTCCAATATGTGGATTGCAAATTTTTCTTTTCTCTGGCTTGTATTTCCATCTTCTTAACAGAGTATTTCACAAAGCAAAAATTTAATTTTGATGAAGTTCAATTTACCATTTTTACTTTTGTGAATCTTGCTTTTGGTGTCAAGTCTAAAAACTCTTTACCTTGTTCTAGATGCCAAAGATTTTCTTCTTTGTTTTTAAATAAAAGTTTTATGTTTTAAATTTAAGTCTGTGGCCTATTTTGAGAAAATTTTTGTGTAAGATGTGAGATACAGTCTGAGGTTAGTTAGTTTCTTTGTTATTTTGCCCTTGTCTAATTGCTCTGGCATCATTTGTTAAAGTGATCCGTCCTCCATTGAATTACTTTTGCACCTTTGTGAGAAATCACTCGGGCATATTTTTGTGGCTATATCTCAAAGTTGTTTATTCTGTTCCATTGATATGTTCTTCTCATTGTCTATCACTTATCAAAACCACACAATCTTGATTAATATAGCTATATAATCATCTTCAGATTGGGTGGACTGATTCCTCACACTGATTCTTCTTTAGCAAAATTTTTTTAGCTATTTTAGTTTCTTTGTCTTTACATATAAATTTTAGAATAATCTTGTCCATATCTACAAAAAATATTACGGGGATTTTGATAGAAATTGTATTAAACTTTTGGATTAATTTGGGGAGAATTAATGTCTTTACTGTGTTGAGTCTTCCAATCTGTGAACATGATATGTGTCTCCATTTACTTAGATCATAGATTTCTTTCATTACTGTGATGTAGTATTCATGTTTTGTTAGATTTACACTTAAATATTTCATTACTTTCTGGGTGACAGTAAATACTATTATATTTTTAATTTCAATGTCCACATGTTCCTTGCTAGTATATAGAAATACAATTGAATTCTTATGTTTATTTCATATCCTTATTAGTTTTAGAATTTTTGGGGGGAGCAGATTTCTTGGGATTTTGTACATAAACTATCATGTTATCTGCAAATAGGGAATGTTTTATTTCTTCCATTCCAATCTGCATAGCTTTCATTAACCTTTCTTGCCTATTCAGTGCCTAGAACTTCCAGTACTGTGTTGAATGAGAGTGAATATCCTTGCCTTGCTCTGGATCTTAAGGAAAAATAATTGAGTTTTTCCTCACTAAGTATATAATATTAGCTTGTAGATGATCTTTATCATGTTCAGGAAGTTCCTTTCTATTCCTAATTTTCTGAGAGCGTTTATTATGAATGGGTATTAAATTTTATCAAATGCTTTTTCTGCCATGAATAGATATCATCATGTAATTTTTAAAATTCTTTGGCTTGTTAACATAGTAGATTACATAGATTGATTTTCAAGTATTGAACAAGCCTTATATCTCTGGAATAAACCCACTTGATCATGGTGTACGTTCTTTTTAGATATCACTGAATTCTATTTCATAATATTTTGTCACGAAGTTTTGTGTTTTAATTCTTGAGGCATAATGGTCTGTAATTTTCTTTTTTTATGCTGTCTGTTTGGCTTTGATATCAGGGTAATACTAGCTCATAAAACAAATTAAAAAGTGCTCCCTCCTCGTCTTCTATTTTCTGGAAGAGATTGGATAGAGACGGTATTAATTTTTCTTTAAATGGTAGTATGTCCAGTGAAACCATCTAGTCCTAGAGACTTCTTTTTCGAGAGTTTTAAAATTAGAAAATCAATTTCCTTATTAGTTTTAGAACTATTCACATTATCTATTTCATATTTGACAAGTTATGGAAGTTTATGCTTTTTGAGGAATTGGTCCATTCCATCTAAGTTGTTAAATTTATGTGTGTAAAGTTGTTCATAGTATTCTCTTATCTTTTTATGTCTACCAGGTCTGTAGTGATATTCTGTGTTTCATTCCTGATATTGGTAATGTGTACCTTCTCTCTTTTTCATTGTAAGTTTTGCTGGTGTTTTGCCAATTTTATCGTTCTTTTCAAAGAACCAGCTTTTTGTTTGATTTATTTTCTCCATTATTTTTCCATTTTTAATTCCTGCAAAGATAAGTGATTTCTGCACTTATTTTTATTTATTTTCTCTTTGATCGTTTTGGGTTCATTTTGTCCTCCTTTCCTAGATTCTTTAAGTGGGAGATTAGATTATTGATTTGAAAATTCTGCTCTATTTTAATGTAATTATTTAGTGCTATAAATGTCCATCTCAGCACTGTTTAATTATGGCCCACAAATTTTAATATGTTGCATTTTTATTTTCTCTCAGTCAAATGTATTTCTTTGATTTCCCTTGAGAAGTCTTGTTTGATCCATGCCAATTCTATTTTTAAGTAGTTTTTAGTTTGTTCACAAGGCTATGCAGCCAACACTGCTATCTAATTCCAGCACATTTTCATCACCCCCAAAAGAAACTGTGTACCCATTAGTGTCACTGCTCATTATTCCCTGCTTCCAGCCCCTGGCAACCACTAATCTACTCTCTATCTCTGTGATTTGCCTATCCTGGATATTTTATATAAATGGAATCATATAATATATGGTCATTTGTGTCTGATTCCTTTTGCTTAGCATTATGTTTTCAAGGTTCATCCATGTTGCATCATGTATCAGTAATTTACAACTTTTACTGACTGAATAATATTCCATTGTGTGGGTATACGACATTGGTTGATTCATTAATCAATTGATGGACATTAGGGTTGTTTCCTCTTTTTGCCTATCATGACTAATACTGCTATAAACATTCACGGACATGAATGCTTTTGTTTGAACATACATTTTCAGTTCTCTTGGCTAGCTCCCTAAGAGTGGAATTGCTGGGTCTTATGGTAGCTATGTTTAACTTTTTGAGGAGTTGACAAACTGTCTTCTAAAACAGCTGCCACTCTATTCTGTTTTATAAAATATCATTGCACATTTTCTTCTTTGGCTTTTAAAAAATATGTTTTACTTTCATTTCATTTCTTTATATATTTAATTCTTATATTTATTTTGAATTTTGTTTTCAAATTAGAGATGAGGTAGGAAAACAAGTAATTTTTTTTTTTCTCAAGAGTTTACCTATTCATCTGAGCACCATCTTTTGATGACTGGTTTAAAATGTGACCTTTACATATGCTAAATTTCTGTAGGTAACTGGATCTATTTTTTGACTTTATTTTGTTTCATTAATACGATTGTATATTTATGAACAAGTACCACACTGTTTTATTTATTTTGTTTTCCTATATATTATGATTTCTGGTAGGATTAGTTTTCCCTTCATTAAAAATGTTTCCAACTCCTCTTGCCTATTTATCCACTTTTATTGACTTAGTTTATTTGCCATTAGCAGTCTTTGGGAAGATTTACTTCTATCTCTCAAAAGAGAACAAGTAAGAAAAATTTTTCAGAGTGAAAAGAAGATGATGTCACTTCTTTGCTGTAGAAATTGTGGAATGGGATGTTAATTTAAGTATTAGATCTTGTAGCCTGAGATCTTTTCCTGCTTGTTGCTTCATCAGTTTACCGTATGGCTGGTGGGTATCTGGGTAAAGGATGGTACACCTAGCTTCGAACAGTATATCTTGATTTTGTTCCCCACTCCGAGCATTAGGCTAATGATTCCAAATTTTGTTAACTTCTACCTGATTCAGGTTCATGGCTTGAAGATATCCTTTTAATTCAGAACTCAAATAATTCTCAGTGAATGATGAAACCAATTCTATGACAACAAGAACATACAATTTACTAAAAAATTAACAACATTGTAATAACAATAATTTAATAATAGTATTCAATGCTGTTTACCTGTTATGTGATTACTTATATGTAGGTTATGGATGGGGTATATAGGAGTAGTTCTTCTATCCTCTTCTGAGAATCACTGTGGAGCCATTATTGGTCCTTGAACAAGTCATTGATTTAATGAAAGCAATTACATTTTGCAAAGAAAATGTGACAATCATACAACACAGAGATGGAATGGAAGAGAGGCTGGATACTTAAAGGCCAGGTAAAATATGTTATAGGAGCAAAGTGCTTTATGGCCTGGTGGTGGTGGTAGGAGAAGCAGGCTTAAAAAAGAACACAAAAGAAAATTTGAAGTTAGAATCAAAGGAACTTGATAATTTGATGAATCATTTGCCACTTAGAATGTAATACATGGATGTGTTGGCAATTTCTTCAAAGCTTACCCCTTCTAGAAGGCCTGTGTTCCTGAATGTTGCTCAACTCTAGTTTTTCCCATACTTTATTGCCCTCTGCTCTGTTTCTGACGACATTATACACTGTGGTATGTTATTGCTTTTACGAAAAGTCAAGTTGTCACATGCTCATGTATGGTTTCTCCTACACTAATCTGTATGCAGGGATATCTTGCTTATTTCTTCGTATTTCAAGGAATGTAATGGAGGTGTTCTGCCTACACCAGGATTTTAATAAATATCATTGACTGATACAGTGACCTAAAGGAAAAGAGAGTGCAAGACAGGGGGAACAACACAGAAAGAATCAGGAAAATAGACAGGGTTCCCATTGTTTCTTTCTGATGACAAAAGTAGAAATAATCAAAGGAGACCCCCTGGGTGTTGTGGATTCTTCTAGAACAGACCACCCCACCGTTTAACCAAACCTGATCAGTGTCCCAGGGAGCTGTTTCTTCAGGCCTCAGCCTTGTGCACAGCACCCGGCCAAGGGCCTCCCCCACTGTGCATTAACACATGGACAACACGCACACACCCACACATACACACACACACACACACACACTGGCACACACTTAATTGGTCCAAAAAAGACCGACCAAATGAGAAAATCATACCAAGTAAGGGAGATTGTTTATATGTTTCAGTTTCTCAGCATCTGCAGCTGTCATCTGTTTTAAGTTTGGTAATTTTTATTAAGGCAAAGTGGCACATGCTGTCATAGGAACTGCTCCAGCTCACGCTCCCCAGCAGGTCACCGGGTATCCCCTGGTGTGCTGAGACATGATATGTTTCCTGCCAGTGGATGAGGAGGAGGGAAAACTCTGCTCAGCATCAATTTCTAGTTTAACACAGAAACAGACAAACCGTGGGCAGACATGTGAAATGCAGAGAACAATTCCCCTATTTAAGGAGTTTATCCATTAATTTCACAAATAATTAAGTACTCATATTCCCTCTCAGTGATTTTATTTCCTTGTGGAGATTAAGAGAGTTGGCCTGCTATCAGAAGGGTGACTTTTGGGCTGTGATTTTCATTTGTGGTCTGTCCACATGCCCTGTCTGTTCCACTGTGACCCAGTCTGCATCTGGGACCAAGCTGCCTGGGTTTGGGATTAGGGCCTATATAATCAGAGATGAGAACAAGGCTAACTGGTCTGCACTTCAACCAAATAAGTGGTTCTGAGCTTCATCAATACCAATTTAGTGAACTGACCACAGTGACTTGGAAATGAATCTTGGCCACCGAAACTCGATCTCTGGCAAATTCTGGGACTAATTCCATTTTTAGATGCTGTGAAGGAGTAACTGGTAGTAGCCATGGCAATATATGTGGATCTTCTCCCAAGGACATCTCACTACACAATAGTGAAGGAAAAATAATGTTGCAAACACGTTTTCCTAGAGTATGAACTGTGGCTGATGTCACCAACAATGTCTCCCAACACTGAGAAAATGAGGAGGAAACAAAGTGGGGTCTGAGGCTTCAGACTTCTCCTTATTTAATACCCCTTTGATGCCCTGTACGACACGAGACATTAACACCATCAGAATATGGGTGATGGAGACTTCTGGGCAAAGACCAGCAGTGGCTCTTTAATGACAGTAAGTCAACTCTGGAAGGATGGATCGGGCAGTTTGGCTTGAGATGCTTTCCCCTAAAAGCAAGCAGAAGCCCTCTTTCAGGTGTCTGAGAAATTGTGCCAACACCCTTCCATTGCTGCTATGACAGTGAGCTTCATTAGATTTTTGAACTTTAAATGCTGAAGCTCTTCTAGAGACTTCCTGTGTGTGGCTTGGACTCTGTGACTGAAGATAATGACTCCATTATTTGTTTGATATTCATAGTGACCTACCCAACTTGCCTACCTAATCCCATCACACATGGAAGCTGCTGGCCTGAGAGAGTAGTGTGATGGCCTTTATAAATGCATCTCTGAGGATGAGGCGCCATCCTCCAAAATGTGTTATGAACCATCAGCTTTAGGCTTTATGAATAGAGGTTCTGGCTCTCACAGGAGGATGCCTGTATCTCCTCTTCAGGGATGATACATCCAGATCTCCCTCCTAACCCCCCACCCCAGTATATTCCCTTGATGGTGATATTGGCTGCTGTGCCCTTGTAGGAGTTGCCCTTGATGACATGAAACGGCCCCATCCAAGGTTATGTTCCCTCTCAGGGGTAGTCTCCGGCCAATGACTGGATTATGTGGACATGCGAAATCCAACCCCTTGCCTCAATTTGGGATAACTGTGAAGGAATTTCAGCTCTGAAGCTTCCCATGTGGTAAGCTGAGGCCTCAGCTGTTGCTTCATTGCAGGCCACCATTGCTCTCTCGCATGATCCTGGCCTGCTCACTTCCTTGCAGGTATATCTCCTGAGAACACCCTCCAGTAAAACTTCTGCATGCAATTCTCCATCACAAAATCTGTTTCCAAGGAACCTGAAAAGAGACAATATGTAAAGTTCCTAGCAATATACTGTGCACTGAAGACACCCAATATGTGTCAAGACTGTCTCTTTCCCTCTCATTTTTTGCTTGAAACCACAGCCCTTGTCTGTAATTTCATAGGCATTTATCAGATGGTCATAATATAATGGGTCCTGGTAGGAGGAATGGAGCTTACCTATGGGGTAAGCTGTCAGGAAGCACAAGTTCCAGAGCCTCACAGGCTGAAGCAATGAACAACTATCCCGAGCACCCTTCATGGGAGGGATTTTACTACTCATGTTGTGTGCGCTGCTGATTGAACCCCGTGAGGTGGGTGTGTCCATTTGACAAAGAAACTGACAGTCTAGAGGAAAGAACCTGTCCACTCTCCAGTATACCACACTGCTTCCTTCAAGCCCTTTCCCTTCACAGATAACATCTATAATTTTCCTGGCAGCAAGTCCTTTCCCAGAAACTCACTGATTTCACTGAGCAGTCCAGATAGCCTGCCCCGTAGTGTGCAGTGATCACAGAAAAGGCAGTATGAAGTATTGAACCCTACAGCTGAACTCAATGTCCAAAGGATGAAGCAAGAGAGTGAGCTGTTTCTTCAAAGCTCTTAAACTAATAAAGACAATTATTGTATCGGAAAATCCAACTTTTTCCTGAGGGTGGGGATGGAGTTTATATTCCACAGAGTTCTTTGGCTGAACAGGAATGGTGTAATTACTTACTGCAACATTGTGAGCAAGGACACATGGAAGGATTAACTACAAGACTCTTAGTTTTGGACATGGTCTTCCCTGGAGAATTCACTACAGTTTATTTCTCTGTTTTTTCACTACATCAAAATCTGATGGGCTATATTTCCCCAAGTAACATGTGCCTAGAGAACTACTGAAGGATGGAGAAGGAAATGTGTTTTGATTTGTGACTTGCAACATGAGAGAGAGAGAGAGAGAGAGAGAGAGAGAGAGAGAGAGAGAGAGAGAGAGATAGGGGAGGGAAAAGAGAGAAATCCACTAGGCAGAAAAAAATAAGTCCTTGTCTTCTCCCCTCCATGCCAAGTGTGTATGTGCTGCTGCTAGGAGTATTTGGCCAGATTGGCACAGTCAGCTAGAACAGCCATCGAGCTGTGGCTTGGGGCCAGTGGGAGGCAGGCTGTAGAGACAGAGGCTGAGCATGGGTGAGGGGCCAGCAGAATTGGGAAGTGCTAGAAGCAAACAGTTGAGAGTCAGCACAGAGATATGGTATTTCAAATTTAAGATCTGTGTGGTAAGAAATGGATGACAAAAAATCCTCTTGAAGCTGCTATTGGGTTTAGAAGTGAGTGTATTTCTGCTACATTTGCTAAAATGCAAAAGATTTAAGATTACAGGGCTGTTCATTTTTGACCCACCTGTCTGCTGCATGGACAGCCCCTATTTAAGTAAAATATTAATAGAAGAGTCAGGACCCTGTGTCCCTCTTCCAGGCTGCCTTCTTCTAGCACATGTGGGTAGAATGGTCTATGTCTTTCTGCTCTGGGCCCCTCCAGGAACCAGCTTCCTTCTGCTCTTGCCTCCGTCTCCCCACCTGACCCCAGGCTTCTGCTGCCTTTGCCACTCCTGGAACTTGAGATGATCCCCTTCTTGCTTTATTTGCTTTATTCCCCAAGAGTCTACCAGTACAACCATTTGGTGTGCAGCAGCTTTCATTGAAGGTTTGGGGACAAAGGGGAGGCATCATGGAATAGGCAATAACTTGAAACCCCTCAGAGCATGTTGTCGTCTGTGACCTTCACCAGCTGCTGTGGGGCTTGGCCTCTTCTCCCTTGACGTGTTGTAATGTTCTCTTCTTCTTCCTCTCTCCAGTCCCGCCGCACTCTTCTGTCCTCAGGGGCTGGGCCTTAGTCCAACTGCTATAACAAAATACTTTAAACTGGGTAATTTATAAATAATAGAAATTTATTTCTCACAGTTCTGGAGGCTGGGAAGTCTAAGGTGCTGAAAGATTTGGTGTCTGGTGAAGGCTACTCTCTGCTTCCAAGATGGCACCTTGCTGCTTGTCCTCTGGAGAGGACCAATGCCGTGTCCTCACGTGGCAGAAGGGCTGACAAGACAAGGTGGCTCTCTGAAGCCCCTTTTGTAAGGGCATTAATCCGATTCACGAGGGCAGAGCTCTCGTGGCCTAATCATCTCCAAAAGCCCCACTTTCTAACATGCCATCACCGTGGTGATTAGGTTTCACCATATATATTTTAGAGGGACACATACATTCAAACCACAGCGGCTGCAATCAGACACTAGGCCTAGGCTCCCCACTTTCACTGTGGCTGGTCTTCCACTGGGTTTGAGGCCTCCGATTTGTCTCTTCACCCTATCCAGGGTCCCTCTTTTGTAATGAGGCTTTGATAGTAACACATATCACCCCAAGCAAGTTCCTAACTTTCAGAGTGAAACATGAGTCTTTGACTTCTAATTCCTCACTTGACATTTTCTCTGTTCACTTTTCTTTCCCTATTCTGGGGGCACTAAGCCTCCTGGCTTAAATCAAGAGAATCTCTGTAGACCCATGCTGAGGGCATCAGTTCCTTTGTGGGCAAAATGGGAAGTCTTTGATCTAGCATCTTCCTTTGCTAGTCTAACCCAGAGCCCAGAAAAATTTACATATATATGTATACACACACATATGTGTATATGTGTAAGTATATGATTTATATATATGTATATTTAAGATTGTTCATTTTAGCTTAGGTTATAATAGAAAAAGGTAGAAAAGAATTTAATGGTCCATCAATAGAGGAAGAATTGACTAGATTATGGTTCATAATACAATAAAGTACTATGCAACCATTCAAAAGAATGAAGAGCTTCTATGATTTATTATAAATTGAAAATACATTATCTGAATAAAAAGGTAAAACATGACAAAAAAAAAGCCTCTCTCTCTCTCGTTCTCCTTCCTTCCCTCTCTATTTCTCTCTCAATGTAAAAATATCTTGATAAACAGCAAAAAGTCAGAAAGAGAGGACTTCAAGCTGTTTCTCAGTGGTAGAGTGGGGGAGGTATACTTTTATATCTTTTGTAATTTTTCAAGGAGGCAATTAACCTGTGAAATTATGAATGTTTCTTTTTAAAAAATATTTTTCAAGTAAAAATATTTATAAATATAGTGTAATATTAATAGACAACCAATTGACAAAAATGAAGTGATCAGGCTAAATATTCTCTAGATACTATAAAATTTTATTATTTTAGAATATGTATTTACGTGTCAAGAAGAAATACAATTTTTAACATATAAAGTGCCTAAAATAACTTCTAGAATATATTAAGCACTTAAAACATATACCTCTTATACAAAAAGTTTAATTATATCATTTAGTGTATTCTATTGCTTATATTTTTTTATTTTTATGTTTGAAGATATTCATTGGTTTAAAAGTATCAGTGAAATTGATTTTTTTTCTCTAGAAATTTGATAAATAATTAAATGTATACATATAAAATCATTCTTTCTTGATTTGCCTAATACCTAGACAAGCACATATACTGGTGTTTAGTCATTTTTTTTCAGTCAACAAATTAACCACACAACGCACACAACATTCCTGTGATCAAGGTGAGACACAGGTAGGAAAAGAGATGGTGCCCAACCCCTAAGCCTATAGCTCAGGTGCTATTTTAGCGCAGGTCGTAGTCTTACCCTACTTGGGCTGGAGCTTTTTTGCACTTGCCTGCTTCCTCATATCCCTGTTGTCCCATCCAAGACCATTGAGTTTAACCAAAGTAAACGAACATGAGAAGAGACACAGGATTTTGATTTTTCAGGAATATATCCAACAGTGAAGTCATTGACCCTCTGCCACAGGTCTTTATCACATTCTCTGGCTACCAGACTGACCTGCCTTGATCCCACATGGACCTATGGCAGTCCCAGGAATAGCCCTCTGACATATGACCTGTCTGCTGCTGAACCTCCAGTCTTTCAAAAAATACCAGATTTGGCCCTTTAAGAAACTGAATTCACCAAGATCAAGACAAGAGTCTACTTATTCCACAGAAGCACTTATTCAGTTATAGTTGTCCTGGTGGCCTAAAAAAGTCACTGCTGCTTCCAAAGGTGCCTGATTTACTCCCAGAATGTAATTTATGTACTGGGAAAACCTGATTTGGTGAGTCCTTTGTTTTGTGAAGCTCAGAAGCAGGTCAAAAAATTGAGAATTCAGCATATGACCTCGGAGTCTGTGGCAAAGACGCACCACCACTCAAATGGAAATTCAACAACCTCTACATTCCGGAAGAGATTTTTGTGTGCGTTTTTCTTCTTGGTTTGTTCTCTGACCCTTGATCTGGGGAAGAGAGTTTCTCGAACATGAGGCTGCAGCCAGCATAACAACCCATTTCCACAATATCTAATGTAACTCAATCGCCGTGTGACAGTTGCTGAGGAAAGAACTGACAGCAATGACCCACATGAAAAAGCTCTTTTACTTCTAAGCACAATCCCTTCCCTCCTTCATTCTCTTGTCGTGTTTGTTTGCAGCGTGTCCAGGGAATAGGCTAGAGATTTGGAGTTAAATGTGTATCGTCACTCAAGTGGGGAATGTTCTCCTTTCTCACCTCGCCAAACATGACTAACACTGCAAACCAGGAGCAGAAGAGGAAAAGGTTGTAGTTTGTCACCGGGGCGTCCTCCCTCTGGGACTTTGGGACTTGCTCTCCTCTCCCCCCATCTCCTCTACAACCCCTGCCCTTCCCCCCTTTGACCTTGATTTTAGTGTTGAGAGGTTTCGTTAGTTAATGGAGAGTGTTTTTTGAATTAGACATTATAGGGAAGCATGAAAAAGAATGTGAGGTCCCTGCTCTCTGAATGCCTAAAATCAAAAGGCTCCATTTCCTGTAATCTTTTCTCTTTTGAAGATTTTAAGCACAGTCACTCAACTGTCCTCCTCCCTTTCTTGGGTCTGCCTTCGGGGACAGTGAGATGATCGCATTTTATTCTTCATTAGGAACATATGAGCGGGCTCAGAAACTTTTAAAGTGTTAATTAGTAGCAGCCACGTTTGAATCAGGTAGAATCTCATCCTGCCTTGGGACCAAGACTTTAGGTAGTAGGGAATTTTGTCCAGCATGGACAGAACTTCTTTTTTAAATCTGCAAAACCCCAAATGATGCCTTTTTTAGTTTTGTCACCAGGCTATTTGCTGACAATTGGATTTCTGAGCCAATTTGGGGCAGTCAACAGTGTTTTGGGACCTACGCTTACGTGCCATAACTCCAGCCAGGAAGCTGGGATGCTGGGACCTAGGACGAGCAGGACCAGCGGTTGCCGAGCAGGGGACCAGGTTGAGGATGTGGCTTCTACCCCCGAAACTCCCTCAGCAGTACTTAAACTACAGGGTGTCCATTTCTTGCTCTGTTAGCTGAAGAATTTATGCATGTGAATATTTTCTACTCCTTCTACTCTATTTTTCTTGTGGCCTCGTTTGCACTTGGACACTGTCCTCCAGGTAGTGGTGCCATATTTAGGCTTGCAAAAGAAAACTTCCTTCTGTATCCCAGAAAAGCCAAGAGAAATTTCATATAATTCTTTCATTCTTTTATGGTCCCTGGCATGTAGTAAGTGCTCAAAAATATATTTGTTGATTGAACCAGTAATTGTCCAAATAAAATTCAGAGAAAGAAACTAACTTCCATAGCTATATGATAATCATCCCCTTCTTTAAATGAGAGAAAACCAGGCTCCATTTGTTTTATTCTTCTGCATACATTTCCCTTTCTTACTGACACTTGGTGGTTAGTGACTATGCTTTGAATTAGTAAGGAGACAGTAGGGACATGTGAGTATTTAGGTTTGTTGAATATTGCAAACTGCTCTGAGTTCAGAAAGACCCAGAGTATGTTTGGCAAAACCTTTCCCTTCAATGTTTTAAGAGCATGTGGACTTAGATGGAAACTTAATCTGCATGTTCATTTACACGTAACTCATCAAAACATTTTAAACAGCACTTTGAAGTCTGCAGAGCCTTTTCAATTCTTTTTATGGAAACTTTTCAAGCATTTTGGGGGTTTTCATAGGAATCTGTTTTTGGCTAAGACCAAGTATACTAGATATTGGTCCCTCTTTCCACATTTCCCAAATATTTCATGTTGATCTAAATACTGCACCACACACAACTGAATCCACGTCTCAGGATGTTTCTAGAGAAACTGACTTAAGACATTTGCATTCAAGTCACCTGCTTCATGTACTAAAGAATTTAATATAAAGTCTTCTACCCTAAATAGGTACATAATAAAATATCCTAAAATAAATGGTGAAAATGCAGCTGGTTTTTGAACTGTAAGTTTGGAGATCTGGTAGGGAGAAATATGCTAGAAGTGTTGTGCTGCTCTGGGCAAACAAAATAATTTAATATTCCTTCTGATCCGTGGGGCATGGAAGATTGAATAGCAGCAACCGCTCTAGCTGTGTTTGGAGAAAAAGCCCAATTTTAATTAAGGCAAAGAAGTGAAGAGAATAAACTTTCATTGAAGAGGTAATAGGTATAGAGTGGCTCGTTTATCATGGCAGGGGGGATTTAGATGGAAGGATGGAAAGGTTTGTATGATCAGGGAGAAGACAGAGGAGACGAAGGAGAAAACAGTATGAAGGTGAAGTTTTAAAAGGAGAGACTCCTGGAGGGTGTTATGTTTTGGGCGGTAATAAGACATGACAGAGGGGAGATGGTATTAATTCCAAATAGTGTTTAATCTGAGACTGTTTGCTTCAGATTCATTCTCATTTGGGACTAGGGTAGCACTGTGGTTTGAATGTGTTCCCCAAAGTTCATGGATTGGAAATTTAATCCCCAATGCAACAATATCGGAGGTGATGCTCAAGAAGAGGTGATTGGGTCATGAAGCCTCTACCCTCATGAGTGGATTAATGTTGTTATCTTGGGAGTGAGTGGTTACTGAGAGTGGGTTTTTATGCAAGTGAGTTGGCCGCCTCTTGCTGTCGTGCTCTCAAGCACGCTCTCTTGCCCTTCTACTGTCCACCATGGGATGACACAGCAAGAAGACCCTCGATGCAACCACTTGACCTTGGACTTCCTAGTCTTCAGAATTGTGAGAAATAAATTTTTCTTCATAAATTAGCCAATATGCAGGATTCTGTTATAGCAACACAAAACAGACTAAGACAGGTGGGCTGAAATCACCATGAACCAGCAGTCTTGGCCTCTTGGTGTCTAACCCACTCTTCAGAACAGTCTATGCAGGCAGACTCCCAGGAGTCAGGTCCACAGTGCCTGGGAGAGAACTGACAAATCTGCACTTGGGTAAAGTGCTTGTAGATTCTGCCCTTTATGTTAAATATAGAATAGCAAACAGAAATTAATAATATTCTTAGCATTAACTTAGCAAGCACTAAATTCAAACAATTATCAACTCTTTTTATGAAGGGAATCACATTACTACAAGCCAGAAATTCTTTGCTTGAAATCCAGGATTTACTTTGGAAAGCTAACAATATTTCTGCAAATTTATGAAAACTTTTGTGTGTATGTATGTGTGTTTGTGCTTATTTGTGGGAGAGGATCCCTAACTTTTATCAAATTCTCAGAGGTTTTCAGTATTCTATCTAAATGATTAAAAACGATTGTTCTAAACTCAGCAAATAAACATACCTCTCTCCTGGTTCTTTGAATGATTTGATGTTAGTCCCATCTCCCTGGCTACTTAGCTAATATTGACATCCGTTGGCATTTTAGAAAGTTGAATATTTACAGATTTACCTTGTTATATACATTTTGTTTTAGACATTATTAAATTATTTTGCATTGCTTCCTAATCAGTGGCTTGATGACGGGGAGAAGCATTTTGCAATTGGTTGGGTGATGAGAAGAAGACCCTATTTTAAAATTTTCAATGTATAACACATAAAGTAGGTAACTTAAATACAGTTGTCTTAGTCAAGTTGCCTAAAGGGAGATCCTGAGACAGGGATATAGTTATATGTGTTTATGGAGGGGCATTCTCAGGAAACTCTTGTAAAGGATGGAGTGAAGAAAGATAAGGAAGCAGATTGGGGGAGGGAGGAGTTGAGCAAGAATATGGTCCTTGGCCTGATTGTGGGGAGGGCAAGCTTTGCAATTTAAATTTCACTGCAGAGTTTTCCCACCTTAAGGGACGAGGGCCAGGCTGTAGTATCTTCATATCAGTCAGTCATGGGCCACCTGTTGGAGGTAGAGGGTAAAGTATAAGTGTGATGATAGTGATGGTGGTGATGGTGGTGATGTTGGTGACAAGTGTAATGGTGGTGATGGATGTAATTGTGGTGATGGGTGTGATGGTGGTCATGGTTTTGATGGTGGTGATGAGTGTGGTGGTGTACCCTCCCAAGGCTTCCTGATGAAGTGGCTCCAATCAGCCCAGGACCAGTCTCTGGAGAAAGTAACAGGTGTAAGTCTTTAGCTCACCACTGGTGGCAGCCAGAGGAATGGGCTCACAGACTGCTAAAGATGATCTGGGAGGGTCACCAACAATGTCAACTACAACATTTAATGTATTTCTTTCTGTGAACTATAAAATGTCCCAGAAAAATTAGAAAGTCAATTAATGATCAAATATATATTGAGCATCTATTTTGTGTAAGATATTTTATATTTAATAAACAATGACCTCTCTACTAAGTAGAAATATGATGAAATTGATAAGAGTGAACGATCTAATTTTAAGTCATCATTTGGTTGTCTGGGCTGTGTGCTTTACTGACAAAGAAGTCTAAGTATTCGAAGAAGCTGGTGTGCTTTGGTAAAACCGAGCATACCAAATCTGGGAAACTCCTAAGGCCTCGGTTTGTCTAGGACAGCGGTTCTCAAACTTCAGCATGCATTGGAGCCACTTAGAAGGCTTATCAAAGCACAGATTTCAGTGTCCTCCCACCTTCCCCCATTTTTTGATTCAGTAGGGTCTGAGGTGGGGCTGGAGACTTTGCATTGCTCGCTTGTTCCCAGGTGGTGCTGCTGCTGAGTGTGACTCCTCACCACTGCTCTGGGTGTTGACTAATTCTTATTTGGAGCTACCAAGGGCAGTTGAGGCCATTTTTTCTTCTTCATGCCACTTACAGAAACACACACACATAGATAATAAGTGACCACTTAACGTACATTTCCTGTTTAGTTGCATCTGTTTATGATTGTGTCCTTAAGATTGCAAGCTCTGACCAGATGAGCATTGTAGAAGCAACCAGAAAACTGTAAACAGTTTTCCTGAGGGTAAAATTAAGATCTAAATCACCACTGTTCAACAGCAATATAATGCAAGTCACATATATAATTTTAAATTTTTCAGTAGGCACATTAAAAAAGAGAAAAAAGGTAAAATTATATTTAATAATATAGTTCATTTAATCCAATAATCCAAAATATTACCAATAAACCAATATTACATGTTGATCACCTCAGCATGTAATCAATATAAAATTATTGAGATATTTTATATCTTTCTTTTTGGAACTAGCTTTTGGAAATCTGGTGTACAATGCATCTCAATCTGGACCAGCCACTCTTCAAATGCTAAAAACCTACATGTGGGACTGGAACGGTGGCTCACGCCTGTAATCCTAACACTCTGGGAGGCCGAGGCAGGCGGATTGTTTGAACTCAGGAGTTTGAAACCAGCCTGAGCAAGAGCAAGACTCCGTCTCTACTAAAAATAGAAAGAAATTAATCAGACAACTAAAAATATATAGAAAAAATTAGCTGGGCATGGTGGTGCATGCCTGTAGTCCCAGTTACTCGAGAGGCTGAGGCAGAAGGATTGCTTGAGCCCAGGAGTTTGAGGTTGCTGTGAGCTAGGCTGACGCCACGGCACTCACTCTAGCCCGGGCAAAAAGAGTGAGACTCTGTCTCAAAACAAACAAATAAACAAACAAAAAAACCCACATGTGGGTAGTGGCTGTCATATTGGACAGTGCAGAAGATGGTCTGCTTTTGTCAGAATCATTTAACCTTTGATCTGGTTAATTCAATCAAAAGTGTGATTTTTTTTCTCTTCTTGTCTCAATTTCTCAATTTTTGTTTAATAGGTAGAAATCTGCTCCTCATGGGCTTTGCAATGTGCAATGATAATGAAGAGGTCTGCAAGGCTACTTAAAGGTGCCCAAGAGTCTGTGAGTGTCTTCATGCTGAACGCAAGAGAGAAGCAGAGTTTCTTTACAATAATAATTTATGGGATATTGATAAAGACAATGAATCAGGATTCCCCCTGTCATCAAGAACATGTTTCCCAATAATTGCCAATGTTTAATCAATCCAGTGTTCTAAGTGGAAGATAAGATCGACTACACTTTACTTAAGCCATTTCACTGGCCTTAGGGTGGAAAGGCAAGTCTGAGGACTCCACAGCACATGGAAGCAGGCCAGTGGGAAGCTGTGGAAGGTTGGTTCCAATTAGTCTGAGGTTAGCAAGAGGTTTAGCCTCATTCCTGCCTAGAGGGAGGGTGCTAAAACTCATGTAATGCAAATGAAAAAATAATGAAAGCAATTTACATACATAGGGCTTCCATATATGATGCTTTCATATGCATTATCTCATCTTCGACTTGGCATCCAGAGATAGGCCTCCCCCCATTCTACAGATCACTGTGGTCAGTACCTTGCCTCTGGTGACACAGTTATAGTGCCTGATCCTAGACTTGAATCAGAATTTTCCGATTGTTGCCTAGTCTCATTTAACCCAGACATTGCTCACAAAGTACCTGCAGTGTGGGTGCTTGGGGGTGCAAGAAATGGCTTCAAGGCCAGTTGAATGCTGTTAAGTCTTTCCTGACTTATATATGCTTCCTTTCCTGATAAACTGTAAGTGGAAGGCTTTCCACTTAGCTCTGGAAAATTGAAAAATTCTGGACATTATGTTGCTGCAGAAATTACACTAGAGCTTCCTTTTACACTAGAGCTCTTGCCAAAGGCTCTAGTGTAAAAACCAAATAGCCGAGAAATTGTCACTTGGCCTCTCTTGGCAGGGCCTACCCTCTCCCACTTCCTTCCCGGGGACCCCTGTTACCCATACCCAAGACGGGGAATTGAATTGCGATCCAGAGCTCCATTGCATTTCTTTAGGCTGAGTACAAGAACTGGAAGAGCTTAGTCTCCTCTTGAATGAGACATCCAGGCACAGGAAGATGAGGCAGTTTTGAGTTTTCAAAGAGAAAGTTGGAACCATCAGATGGCTTTTCAATGCCATGTGATTTGCAGGATGCTAGTTAAATAAATTAACTGTAAACCAGAACTTTGGTTCCAAACTTTGTGCTCAGACTTAGCTGTACGTTAGAAACACCTGGGGAGGAGCCATTTGAAAGACTATGCTGGTGTCTAGCCCAATCCACACAGATTCTGATTTCACTGATCTGACGTGAGGTCTTGGACTTCGGTCTCTTAGGGGATTCTAATGTGAGACCTGGGTCAAGAACCATTGTAAAGTTAAATATTTTTTTTTGTAAAGTAAAATTGCAAATTTATATCATTCCTTCCCATCCATGAAAAATTTTCAGAATTTCCAGGGAAAATCAAACTCCATTTCAAAAGTGCAATTTGAAGTTTAAATAGAAAACAAGCCACTTTCTGATTCATACAAGATTGCAAATCTCTTGGGAGGACAGATTAAACAGGGAAAATTGACACTGCCGTCTTGGAATGACCCTGGAGAACTGCAGGGTGGGACAGGGTTGTAAAGTGGAGACTGCTAACCAAGTGTCTCCCTTTCCACTCTTTCCTCTGTCTCAGCCTCTCACTCCCTTTCTCTTTCTGTCAACTGGTGACATTAATTGCTAAGTAGAAGTTTTTGTAATCACGTTATTTGCTGAGTTTTTTTTTTTCTTAGACTGGAGTTTTATATCCTTGTTCTCAGTTTTGAGTAAGTGAAAGATTAACTAAGATCTGAGTTAAAGTTCCAACTCTTCCCTTTCCGTGCTGTTTGTCAATGGCAAGTTCCTTAGGTCTCCAGTCTTCACTGTCCTCATCTATAAAATGAGGACAATAGACGTTATTTCATTTGGTTGTTATGGAGATTGAATTGGACTACCAATAAAGACTGTTTACCACTGAATTGGGAGCACTTAGTGAAGTATTATTAATTCTTAGCTTTCCCACCACAGTAAATCCACATGCAGCAGACAGATGCTCAATGAATCTTAGTTTCTCCTAGTGTTCTTCCCTGACTCTGTTCTCTTTAAGAAACCTGGAACAGTATCTCTCCATGTGCACCAGCCCTCTCCCCAAAGCTACAAAACTTTTGCCATTGTCTTATATGGCTCTCATATCTTCTGAAGATCAATGTTGCTTAATAGAAAAACTGCCCATTCTAGCAATTTCACTTATTTTAGCTCATTTTTCTTTATTTCAAACTCCGATGTCAATTTGTATTGTTGAGTGAGTTTTTGCATTTCTTAATTGTCAGTATGGGAAGCAAATGTCACTGGGGCCTGCCCACTGAATCACACACATCCTCCTTTTCACCGCTAGTAACTTTTATACAGCAGATGGTGGCAAAACTGACATATTACCTCTCAATGGCCTACTTTTTGCAGTATTATTCTTGCCCCACCTCACTCCTGTCACATCCTATTCCTCACCTCAAAACCAATTTCCTTAGTAAGATCTGCCACATAAGGCCATCCAGATTATGTTGTGCACATATCCAGGAGCAAACCATGCACAAAGACTAGGTTGCGAATGGCTCTCTCCAGAAGTTTGCAGTGTGCAACCTACACAACTGTATGACTTTAATATTCCTCCCAGATTAATTCTGATGAATTTATCAAGAGCCCCTGTTTTCCAAAGCAGTTGTATCACCTTATATTCCCACCACAACATGTGTATGAGAGTTCTGGTTCCTCCACATTCTCACCAATGCTTGACATGGTCTGTCTTCCTAATTTTAGTCCTTCTAAGAGGTGTAGATTGGTATGCCATGTGGTTTAAATTGTATTTCCCTGACGACTAATGATGTTGAGCATCTTTTCAGGTGCTTGTTTGCTATTTGTAAATCTTCAGTGTAATGTCTGTTCCAATCTTTTTGCACATTTTTAAATTCGGGTTGTTCGTTTTATTAAGTTTTCACACACTCACACATACACACCCTATATATATTATATATAATATATATGGGGAGCTGTCAGCTAATCAAACCCAGAACTTGTAAATTCCTCAGAACAAGGGAGTTCCTTGGAAACAGGAGACACATTATGATATGTAAATCCATGATGTCCAGTTGAGATTCAAGTGTTTGATGGATATTTCTTAAGCATTTCATGGTGGTGACGACCAGTTCATGTGTATTTCTCACACATTTGGAGACCATGTTACTCAGAGTCAAACATTTTTTAATGTTAAAACCATGGATTAACCTAATCCTGTTTAAAGAGTTGTGTATGGATAACATATGTTATACAATTTGCAACAGAAGTACTTTAAAGTTATTTTAGAGAATGAAAATTGGGTAGTTTTCCCCAAGTGGTTAAATCAGGAAGCATTTGCTTCTAAATTATTAGCAATCTGTTTAGAGTACCAGTTTAATATTTCCAGTAAACTATTTTTGTAGATGATTTTAAGTAATAAATAGACAATTTTAAAGGAACCAGTGTCTGTCTACCAAAAGCAGAACATGTTAGTTAGAGTATTGGCAAACGGCAGAATCATGGGTTTCTGAAAATAATTTTAAGAAGTTCATACCAACTGGTAACCATACTGAGCTATCTGACAAAGCTTAATGTTCTTTGGAATAAATTTCATTTGAAAAGTGAATAAGAATAATTTATTAAACTGGTCATAGTAGCTCTGTGGGAGCTGACTTTGCTAGTTGATTCAATCACATAGAAGTTGGTAGCAGTCACTCCTGTAAACTGTAAGAAAAGACTATTCTACTGGATAAAATGATACCATATGCAAAATCGTGGCATACAATTCTAGTCATTTTAATTTGAGTTTAATTTCATTACTAGACGTAATGGACAATTTCCAGTGGGTCATGGGGACGTTGATAGATTCCCCAGTTCTTCTTCACTCTTCTGGTGGGCTGTCAGCTAACTAAACCCAGAATTTGCACTCACTGAACCACCCAGGGAGATGCCTCAGTTTTATTTTATTTCCCCACTCTGATATCTCACGACCAGAGGTCATTCTGGCTACAATTCTATTTCCTTTTGTCTCATCCTTAGATCCCAGCTGTTTCACCCCACCTGAACAACGTAACTTCAATATGGAACTTCTTTGTTTTGGCAACTACGTGATTGAGTGCTCTACCCACTTTATCAAAAGGAACTATTTTGTCGAAACTTTCTTATTTTCATGATATGATTTACATATGGGACTCTATGTTTTTTTCTGTTATTTGGACAATAAATTAAACTGTCAGAATCTTATAGCAATATCTCTCTAACCACCACTATCTCACAGCAATTCATGGAATGCTCACTTGGTCCCAGACGCTTCCCATTTTATCTTTAATTTTGACAATAATCTTGTAAGACAGGTCTTAATTCACTCATTTTACAGATGAGAAAATGAAAGTTACCTGCCCAAGATTACACAGGCAGCAAGTGGCAGAGCTTATTATTGTAGCAATAATTTATTTTTAGCTGTTAAAGATTTGTGCCAGAATTTTGAAAAAATAAATGGTGGAAGTACCACCATCATTATCATTAATACGTTTTGGAAAGTTTATGGTACATATGAAAGTATAGTATAACTGCATCATTTCCTCATCTACAAGATATGCAATGGAGACTAAGGGCTTTAACGTCACTGGAGGCTTCTGCAATCCCTTGAAGAATCAAGTATTCTGACATCTATTATCACCCATTTTTCCACTTGGTAAAGAGAGAAAAAGTTTGTTTGCTCACATACAAGAGCTCCCAAAGTTTATTACTTCGGATCTTTTAATTTCTGGATTGACTTAAGTATTTTTTTTGTTTTAATTGATGATTTGCTAGTTTTAAAATTTCACAAGCAAATATTTATTTTATGTATAGGTATTAAAAAATGGTCATTTAGAAGATTTATAGTCATCTCATTCAGACACAAAGAGGGCAACTTCCTAAAGTTGAGGATAACCTTTCTATGGAGTATATTTCCGAACTTGAGAATAGACAAAGCTGTTATAAGGTGGACATCGTTGTTTGTGGGAGCTGATAAGATCAGATGAGATAGAAATTGATACCATACAAAATTTATCAATACCTTTTACATGTTAATGATGAAAAAAATTAACATTGTTACTAGATTGTGATATAAGTTTATGAACAATGAGTACATAAGAAGAGCATAATATTGGAGGAAGCTTTTCTCAATTGATTTATGTGCATTAAGCATCCAAGTTGTCATGTCCCCTCCCCCTGCTCATGTAGTCTTTGTTAAATAATTGTTAATTAGTGAACAAATCCTTGTTCTCCTGGGACTACAGTCTGAGAAAGAGGCAAGCTAGACATGACACACATCTGCCTCCCAGTGACATAAGGAGGAAGAGGCCAGTGCCCAGGATCTGTGTTCCGTGGAACTCCATGTCCTTCCAAATCTTGCCAGCAAGATTGAAGGAGGGTGGGATACACCAACTGGAATGTCCATGCTACGGTCAGAATGAAGAAAGTGACTTTTAGTGTCTCAGAGAAAAAGGGAACTTTTGCATCTGGATTGAGATCAATGTTCTTGTCCCTGGGTCTTCAGTAGCCTCTTTAGGGGACAAACTGTGAATTTCTTCTATTATAAACCCCTGTGGGTCCAGCACTCTTCTGCTGTTGTCTTATCCAGCTAAGGTGTGGCCTGGGCAAGCTGTTAGTGGTCCCCTTTCCCTTCCTTTCAAAGATAGAAAACAGAGTTCTAAGTTGAACTTGGAAATCAGTGGGGAAGTGTGCTTCCGTGTATGAGATTTTTATATCTATTTTAGGGGAAGTGTTGAGTACATTTCAGTAAATTGGGAGACAATTAGTTGGCAGCAGGAAGGCGACTTGAATATTAATTCAGCCCAATTAAAGGAGGCATGTAAAGTAGCTTTAGCTTTGAGTGTAAACATCTTTATATTAGAGAGAGAGAATGGTATAGACAGGTTCTTGATCTGCATTTGTATTTTAGAGGATGTGATTAATTCTTAAAATAATAAACAAAATAACAAAACAAACATAAAGCAAACCACATTTGCTACATAAAAATCTCCCCGCCACCAGCAAATAAATATTTGGGTAAACTACACAGGTAGGTTAAAGCTTTAATCCCAAGAAAATTTTGACAGCAGTAAAGTCATGGATCATAACTTAGTATGTGATGCCATTTTTATGCAATCTCATTATTAAAAGATTTTGAAAAGATACATTGGAAAAAGAGAAGATGTTTAAGAACAGAGAAAGCAACAAATTTCTTCTTTTGGTATCACTCTGCCTCCAGATTTCTGAAGTTCGAATTTGGGAAGAGGGAACAGGGAAATTGTGGATTCCGCTTGCCGGGGAGGTGCAGAGAGAAGAAAGCTGACCTCAGAGGCTCAGCGTTCTGAAGAAAGGACTCCGTGGCTCTAACAACTCCCTCATGATACTTTTATTGTGCAGTTTCTCCCCATATCCCTTTATCCAGGTTGTCATTTCTACTCTCCCTAGGCCCTATTGATGATTTCAACGATTTCTCCACAATAATCCTTGGGTCCTGGTTCTGATCAGCAGACTGGATGTTTGTTTCATTTTTCAGATATTCGTTTGATTGGTTCCTGGTTCCAAGTCTCCATATTTTGTGTGTGTGCGTTTTTTTTTTCTTAAAAGAATAGCGTTTGCCATATGCCATATCAATCCCATAATTGATCCAAGGCCTTTTATATTTGATTACACTGCTGAAAGCAATGCTAGTGCCATTTACATGGTTTAAAAAAATTGTGTTTTCTTTAGGTGTCTGTTTGTCTATACTCCAATGCAGTTGAAATCCTTGAATTCGTGGTGTCCACAAACAGGCAGACCATTTGAATAAACGGATACTCCTTTATACCCATGTGTTATCCTCATCTGAAAATCTGTGACCAAATTCAATATTCAAAAATTTTAATTTCCCAAGGTAGAGGGTTTATAGACGGAATCATTGACAATTTCACTCCTTTACAGGTGCTTCCTTTTGCTTCTGTTTAAAAGTATGTCCATACACTATTACCATAAAAAATGTTTAATAAGCACAATCAGTTGGCACAAACATTGCTTTCTGTTCCTCGGAGTAGAAAATAGGACCTATTGATGGAAATAGATATAGAATCAGAATTTCAGAAGAAGGAATTTTTGAGCAGTTGATTTTTTATTTTTCAAGCGAGGAAACTGATACCAAAGAAACTGTCTTGTTATTTCTCAGTCTGTTGACTAAGAATGAAGAATAGGCTTGTCCAAGTTTATACAGTCATTAGCATTAGAGCTGAAACTAAAACCTATTCTCCAGACTATCAGTCCACCATATCACCCCAACAGTGAAACAGGCAATGAATTCGTTGTTTAAACATGCCATCTTTCTGTATCAGCAGAGGTGTGGAAGTGGGAATGAACATAGGTGAGTGTGGGAGTAGTCGGGCAGAGAGGTAGATAACTGTATTTCTTCCATTCTTTTTAATGCATAAAGCAGATTTTTGCTCTCACTTGAGTTATCTTCACTATATTTAGGAAATTGGATACTAAACGATCATGTAATATTATGCTCATGTAAAGCCTATCTAGGTTCAGGACTATCTTCAAGTTGAAATCCTGTTAGTTTTCCTCAAAAGAATACTGAAGTAAAAGAAATTTTCTAATAATTCCTTTTCTGGTGTTGAGTTAGGAGGAAGCAGCAGTGAACTTACGCTGAAAACTGATTAATAGGAACTGCTTTTCTAACAAAGTAATCTTTTGCTTAATCAAAAATAAATTTCTGATGGGAGGAAAATGGCCGGCAAAGGAGACATGATTCTGGACAACACTCATCAGTCTTCCAGCCACAGGGGTCGACTTTCACCACTTATCTAAGCACCACTTGAATTTCAAATATATTGGGATTTCTAAATGACTCTATATCTTCTCTTCTAGCACTTTCCTCCTCATATTATTAGACTTTCTTTTAGCTTCTTTTTTAGTCCACATGAGCTGGAAATTCTCCAGCCTCACAGGTCATGTTTCAGGACGGCCATTATGAGGCACAAATACATCAGGTCCAAGTTCCAGTGAACACAAGATCACACGAACAAGAGTGGATATGAGGGTTTGCAGATGTAGCATCCAGGACCAAATCAGCTGAGCTTTCCTAGGGGTTCCTTTGGACTAATTGTATGTCTGTAAGCACATGGGTTTTCTTAAGGAAGTATAGCATAATAAAATAATGAAACCAGGTTTCAGGGCATTAAGTAGACAAATTGGGGAAAAGTTTTAACTGAAAATAATTATGCCTCAGAGCTCATGAGCTATTGTTATTTGACAACGTGGCTATAGTTTTAAGTAATGGCCAAGTGGAAGCTGTATGCGCTTTCCGTGGTATGAGTTGATTTTTAATAATGATGTATTACTCTAAGCAATTTATTAGCCAATATTGCCTTTGATGAAGAAAAATACATACATAGAATCCTTTAAAAACCCTTCTGTGTGTGTGTGTTTGTGTGTGTGTGTGTAGCATGAGCTGTTGTATATATGTGTGTATGTTTAGGGGACGAGTTGACAGGGGCAAGAAAAGGACCTTACTACAGACTGTCTCTGTTGTAGTGGGAACAATATATTGATTATCCCCTTATGTTCAAATATGATGAGTCTCAAATAAATTCATGTTGTAACATTAGACTCTTAAAAATGTTTTAACATAATTTTTTTTTCAAAAAGCTGTGTCCATTTTTAAAATATCATAAGTATGGTTGCCAGATAAAATACAGGATGCCTAGTTAAGTTTGAATTTCAGATAAGTAACTTTTTAGTATAAGTTTATCCTAAATATCACATGGGACAGACTTACACTAAAAGTTTATTGCTATTTAGTTGAAATTCAGATTAAACTGAATGTCCTGAATTTTTATTTGCTAAATCTGATAACCAAATAACTAGTAAATGTATGGAAGTTATTTCTTCAAAATCATTTAGTACAGCATAGCTTGATTGTGCTATTTAAAAGTAAGGGAGCTGTTTCAACAACACTTAAAGATAGTTACAATCTGCTGTTGTGTCAACACCAGGAGGCTCATGTGCCTGATTTCTGTCCTTTCTTGTTTTATTTTATTAAACAATAGCACTGCAAAACCCTTGCAGTTATATGCATTCACTTTGAGAGAGGATGCCACATTTTAGCTATTGCCTTATCCTTGGAAACAAAAGCTTTGAAAAATTAGGACCATGTTTGAGTCCTAGATACATACAAGCATGCTCTCCAGCAAAATGCAATGTATTGTTTCAAGCTGATCTCCCCCCCCCTTCTCCTTGGGAGAAAAGTACAGCATCTTAAACTAAAGCACACTTCTGCACTTGCTTGGTGCCAGCAGCCACAACACACGGCTTTCATCTCGGCTTCAAAGTGTGGCGGAGGGAGTCTGGGGGATGGGAGTGGGGATAAAAGGGAGGGCAGTTGAATGCAAAAAGGGAAACAAACAAACAAAAAAGGAAAATTGGATAGAGTGGAATATTCTATCTTTCAAATATCACGTCCCCACGGCTGGGCTGCGCGAGATGCAAGGCCTTCGGCCACCACTCCCCCGCCAGCACTTGTATATTTTTTTGTTACTGCCACTTCCCATGCTGGGAAGATTCTTGTCATCCCTCACATATTTTATCCACAGAAAAGGCTGCCCTGCCCTGTGCTTGGTGATTGAGGCTGTGCCCCTGGTGTGCCACTCTATCAGTGGTTCCCAAGGCTGTCTAGCCTGGGAAAAGCTGCATGGACACGTTCCAAAATCAGCATTACATGCATTATTGTTCTTACTCTCCCTGATTAGAGTGCACACAATGAAAACAACAGCAACAGCCTCATTTTCTAACCTTCCTCCCAGAACAAGGCAGTTCTTAGTCTGTTTTTCTTTCTCTGGGTCTTCCTAAAAGTTAACCGCTTCAGTGCTGGGGGAGTTTCAGACCTCACAGCAACTGTCCTGCAAGTTTCTTTGTGACTCTGGGAGCACCAGGGCAGTGGGGAAGGAGGTGGGCTTGCCCTTCTCCTGGAAATCTGGGCAGAGCTAATGGGGCGAAAAGTCAAAAGCTGTGTGTGCTTGGCCCGCTATGGGCGGGCATTCCAGCACAGCTCTATCCTGCCTTGAGGTTGGTTGGGCTCTGTCAGTTTCTCATATGTAAAGTGGGGACAGATGTAAGGAGATGGGGGTCTGGTTGTTTTAACTCTTAAAGCCACGGAAGTCTATCTGCATTAACCCTAAGTGGGTTTGGCTGCTCAGTCTCAGTTATCCACATGAAACTCTTCTCAACCTTCTTTGCAATTTTTGAATAATATCTTTGTAAACTTTTGCAAGTATGTGGGAAAATTGGGTGGGGAATGGCAATTTTTACTTTAAAAGCTACAGGGCAATTCAAGTCCTGTTACAATAAACATTACAATGAAAAAATATGTTACCAAGGAAAGGAAAGAAAAAAAGACTTTCAACATGCAATTTATGACCTCTTTGTTTAAAATAATAGAGGATACATGGCATTCCAGTGTAACTGAATAATCTGGTTGTTTCTTTGGTTTGTATTGTAAAGCAATTGACCCGACTGTTATTTAAGGATGTCAGTGGATGAACAGTAAAGAAGGCTATGTTTGCGTGCATCAGGACATTCAAAGCTATTTTGAAATAGCTCTACTCAAAGATTCAAGTGTCTTTCCGACTGGGCCTGACTGAGGAAATCCTTCCTTCAACTAATCTTTGAAAAACTGGTTGTGTCATTTGGTTGCTTGTTTGTCTACGTCTATGGATGAGTACAGAAATGATATTGTGCAGTCAGGACTGACTGCATGATGGGCAGGGGCCAGTGTAAAATGAAAGTGCGGGGTCCTTTGTTCAGAAATTATTATAATTTTAATACAAATTTCATTTGCAACAGCAGAGCATTAACCAAGTGTGGGGTCCTTTGGGGCATGGGGCCCTGTGAAAATACACAGGCCACACACCCACGAAGCTGGCCCTGTGCGTGGTTGTTACTACACTTTGAATGAGGTCACTAGATTCATGGCAGGAGTTATCACAATACTTAGGAAATTCAGTTCAATTGAGTGCCTACTATGACAGACAGACAGACACACTTTGCAGAGGGGTATATTGGAGACGGATTTATAGGGTACAAGGCCTTTCTTAACAAACTTGTCCTTTAGAAAGAGGGATGAAATTGGTGCACAGGTGACCATAACAAAATACAAAACCACCACATGCTGCACAGAAGAAGGGAGAATCTTGGAGGGTAAGAGGGAAGCAAAATTGGAAGGAAGGAATGATTGATAGCATCAAATATTGCACAAAGGCCAAATGGGACCGAGAAATGACAAAGGGGATAGATAACTTTATGTTTTCTTTGTGTTGATTTCTCTATATTTCTTTTATTTTTCCTTTGCTGGTTTGAAATTTACTGATTTTATTTTCATGTGGTTAGTGATCACCTTTAGTTTTGTAACATACATATTTAGTTATGCTTTTTTTTTTTACTTTATTTTTTTTAAAGCAGTTCTAAGTTCATAGCAAAATTGAGAGGAAGGTGCAGCTATTTCACACATATCTCCTGTCTCCACACATGCAAAGCCTCTCCCATTACTAACACCACCCACCAGAGTGGTAACGTTAGTTCCCATTGATGAACCTACACTGACACGTCATAATCACCTCAAGTCCATAGTTTATATTAGATTAACTCCTGGTGTTGTACATTCTATGGGTTTGGACAAATGTGTAATGAGATGTATTCACCGTTATAAGAGTGTATAGAGTAGTTTCACTGCCCTAAAAATCCTGTGTTCCGCATATGAATTCCTTTTTCCCTTGTAAGCCCTGGCAACTACTGATGTTTTTACTATCTCATAGTTTTGCCTTTTCCAGAATGTCATATCATTGGAATCACACAGTCTGTAGCCTTTTCAGATTGGCTTCTTTCACTTAGTAATTGCATTTAAGTTTCCTCCATGTCTTTTTGTGGTTTGATAACTCATTTCTTTTTTCCACGGAATAAAATTCCATCATCTGGATGGACTACAGTTTATTTATTAATGCACCTTCTGAAGGACATGTTGGTTGCTTCCAAGTTTTGGTAATCATGAATAAAGCTGTTGTAAATTTCCATGTGCAGGTTTTTGTTGTAGACATAAGTTTCAACTCTTTTGGGTAAATACCAAGGAGCACAATTGTTGGACTGTATGGTAAGAGTGTATTTAGTTTTGTAAGAAATTGCCAAACTGTCTTCCAAAGTGGTTGTACCAATTTGCATTCCTAGTATCAGTGAATGAGAGTTCCTATTGCTCTACATCCTTGTCAGCATTTGGAATTGTCAGTGGTCTGGACTTCAGCTATTATAACAGGTATGTAGTGATATCTTATTTTTTTTTTTCAGCATATTATGGGGGTACAAATGTTTAGGTTACGTATGTTGCCCTTGCCCCTCTCCCCCACTAAGTCTGAGTTTCAAATATGTCCATTCTTTCAGTGGTGCGCATTGCACTCTTTGTGTATGCATATACCCCTCCCTTCCTCCCTCCTCTCCCCTCCGCTTTTCCCCCTTCCCCTCCCCCGTGTCCAACATCCAGTAGATGTTATTCTTGTATGTGCACTTATGTGTTGATCAGTTAATACCAATTTGATGATGAGTACATGTGGTGCTTGTCTTTCCATTCCTGGGATACCTCACTTAGTAGAATGCATTCCAGCTCTATCCAGGAGTATATAAGAGGTGCTATATCACCATTGTTTCTTAAAGCTGAATAGTACTCCATGGTATGCATATACCACATTTTATTAATCCACTCATGTATTGATGGACACTTGGGTTGTTTCCACATCTTTGCAATTGTGAATTGTGCTGCTATAAACATT